>JAQQRF010000449.1:0-63884 GCA_030523145.1 Trissolcus brochymenae
TGAACCGGGAAACAGGCTATCCTTACCTGAAATTTTCCAGTCAGATAGGACATTTAATTCCGCTTCACGGAAAGAAAAAGTATTGTTCGGAATTAAAGTGTGGTTAAATTGTTGTTAAAGTACGGTGTCGTCTAAATTATTTTTAGAGACTGGCGATCCTGCATATGTTTGAGTAAGTTTTAAATTTAATTTTTCAATTCCGTGGCGAAGATAACGGTCGGATTTTGAATGCGGTATTTTCCGATTTAAAATTTTGATTCGTTACAATATATATATAAAAATAAAAAAAAGTGTCTCTTATCATTGAGATACCATTTTGGAGAACTATTAACTTTTGATGTTAATGTTCTTTTGTTCGGACGAAGAGATAATTTCTCTTTGTGAAATAAAATATTACTTGTATCGATAGAAATAATTCCACGGAGAGTGATTCATTAAATTTAATTGCTTGAAAAAGAAAAAAGAAATAATGGAAACGTTTTGTTTCAACAAAAGGCTTGGTTAACTCATGACTTATTATAAATACTTCCTTCTGATCACTTCCTGTATCAACAACGTCTTGAATTATGTGATTGTTCAATGATATTGTTTATAATTACCTTATCACTGTTATATCTGATGGTAATGTAAGTAGCTGGCCACGCGACTTGGGTCGCCTTGACGTGGCCGGTGACGTCATTGGCGAACACCGAGCACGAGACTACGCTCTAAGTTTAATAGCTCGGTACACACAAGTGTCGCCAACAGACTTCCGATAGTCGGCCATTAATTATCGACTCTGAATTTCTTTCACTGTTTGATGGGACAAAAAAATATTCCACCACTGGGATTTCATTATACATACAATCATTCAATCAAACGTATGATGAAAAATTCGTTCATCAACATTAGGCGTGAATGACCGCTGAGACATCACGAAAATTGGATCTGTCGGTCATGGACAGCTACGTAATAAAAATAACAGGAAAATTTTTTCCAACGCCGTTTTTCATCGGATTCGGTTACAAAAAAAGTATTGGGAAATCGACTGGGTTACCGTTGGGTACATTGGCCCGTTGATTTTGACATCCGCGCTCGAGGCGAATGTGACCAAAATGTTTTTTTTTTTTTTTTGTCAGGCAAGTTTTGTAACGCACCTGTATGAAATAAGATGCCCGGCCAGTAAATACCTTTTAGGTGGATAAACGGCTGAACTTCTTGTAGCCTTTGAGACACGCAGGTTGTTAAGCTAATTTTTGACAAGCTGGTAGAAATATAGACAATGAAAGTTTCTGATTGTTCGTGTACTTGAATTTAAAGAACAATTTGGCTTTACATCAAATTTTGTAAGATTTGTCTTCTGATAACTTTTTTGTCTTGAAGATGTCTGAAGAAAAAAATCGAATCACGCTGCATCATTAATTGTGAATTTTGATTCTTTTTTTTTATTCATTGTATCTATAGAAAGGGAAATGGTGATTGCAGTAAAGTTCTGTTGGAAAGAAAGTAGAATAACAATTTTTACTTTCAAAATAGTGAAATGCATCCAATAAATTGGATATTACATGTTATGCAACGTACGTGCATAGAATAGTTTTACGATTGAGGAGAAAAATTTTGAAATTCTTCAGAATTTCAACAACGAAAAGTTTTGAAAAGAAACAAAAATTCTTTGAATCAAATAGAAAACAAAAATAAGAAAAAAAAATTGAATTCCTTATTTCGCAAGTCGAACAAATATTAGTCACAGAAATTCATTAGAAAAATTATATAGACAATGATTCGTTCAGAGTTTATAATAGATATAAATAACGAAATGGGATCGATTTGTTTTTGTGTTGTTTTCGTTCGCTGTTAGAACAAAGCGATCAATTATCTTGCACAAAAGTATCGAGGCATAAAAATTCACATGCAATAAAAATGAAATGTCCATAAGAAAGAAAAATGTTTTGACAAAAAAAAAGTGCAGAACTTCAGTCCCCAATCTACCTGTGAGATTCAATAGACCGCGTTTAAAATCCGTGAATTTTCGACCTGCGTTCAAAGCCCATCCGAATCGTTTTTCCAGGTAAGGGCGTAGCTTTTTCTGCATCATTATGTAATTTTTGGATCCTCGTAAGGTGCACGTTGGAAATAACAAATTAAAATTTGCATGACTAAGTGTTTACGATTTTCAATCTTTGTCTTTCCGAAAAATTTACAGCCATTGTTTGAACCTGTCAAAGTTTCGTAGTTTCGTAGTTTCTTATGGTAAAAGCCGATTGCCCTGGCGCCTGACAATTTTGGCTCCGCGCGGTTGAAAAATGGGCGTTCATCCCTCAGCGAAACGTGGGACGTTGCTGGCCGGACGAGCTGGCAGCGGCGATGAGTCGTTCACCTTTTATCCCAGTAACACCGCGTCGTAGCCTCGAGCGATGAGAACGGCGACAAACTGCACGCTCTCGCGGTATATCCACTCAGTCGAAGAGGCTGTGTGCTTTATTTGTATCGTTCAGCGAGTAGCCGGCGTGTCTCTCTTTCCCTTAGAACTGTGCTACCCTGAGTTATTGGTCGTATATAACATTTTATTAATCCCCACAACTTCAAATCAATCAATTTTCGTTATTGCATCTTTCATCATGATTATAATACTTTTGAATTCAATCAAATAGACTCAATCATAACTTGAATGTTAAAAATTCATTTTCTCATGCAAGATAACAATGTACATTGTAAAAAGTTCCAACTAAAAAAAAAGTTTAAAATGATTTAAAATTTAAAATAAAAGTAAAAATGTTTTATTCAGTGTTGATTTGAAAATGATTTAAAGGACAAAAAATGTATTAGTGACTTTGTTGTATCGATTAGGGGGGGGGGGGTAAAAATGTCAACATTTTGAGATGAGTTTTGACAAATTTTAAGGGTTGAGTCTCTACAGTTACCTGCGAGATGAATCAAAGTAGGATCTTCTCGGTTGCGTATCGGTTCATCAGTGACGTATACAAATTATTAATTTATAATGGATTACAATTTTATCGGTCGGTTATTAATATTGATGATTTTGATGATAAGTCAGCTGGCTGTCTGAGAAACTACCCGACACACACACATAAAAAAAACTTAATTTATCCATAAACATGCCTCGGTCATGTAACACAGTATGCGCTATTCAAATTTATAGAAACCGAACGTTTGATAAAACTTGTTCTCCGTCCAAATCCCAGAGCCAAATCAATTCCAACTGCATTCATTTATAATTAGGTAGTTTCTAATGATGCATACATTAAAATATTTAATGGCGTTTAAACGTAATTATGTATATCTTTTTTTAATAGTGTTATTCATTGAAAAAATTGAAATTAATTTAAGCTTTGTTTAATAGCAATGATAATAAAAATGGCCCGGCCTCGAGAAAGAAACATACTTTTAATCGTCCAAATTGCTGGAGAAAATTGAACGAGGCTTTAAAAAAATGTACACTTTTACATTATCAATTAGCTTTCACACTCCGTGGATGATAAATTTATTAATCCTTATTGGAATAATCGCAACGATCTTGTGTACAAACACTGATAATTGACTCCCATCTAATTATATGCGATTCACCTTATTCGTTTTCGCAATTGCTGCTTTATCAATAAATCATCCGCGGTGAATTTACAATTCGTCATTCAAATAATCCATTAACAAGAAATTGGTTCTAAAAATAAACTAAAAGAATAAGAAGAAAAAAAAAAAGAATCACAAAGTTACAGCGATTTTCTTTCGATCATACAATCGGAATGAACGGAATTGGTCTATACACAATTTCCAATTGACAACTGCAGTGAACGTAATTTCACAATGTCAGCATACTTGAGAGAATCAAAAATTCCTGTATTGAAATGTGTACCAGATTCAATTTGACCAGATACCAACAAAATTACCATACGGGAAAGCTCAATTTATTGAACGCTGTGTCGGTCACTGAAATTATTCAACAACGTTCCAGTCAATATCTGATTGAAACTATATCTAACAAACAAATTTCAATATTCCAAAATTCAAAGTACTTTCAAACTGTTTTCAACTATTCTCCACCCCCACAGAAAACAAGAGAGCCCGAATGAAAAAGAAAAAGCCACGAATAATTAGAATCAAAATTCAAAATATATATTGTCTGAATGAATGAGTTCCGCAGATGGAATCGCACGTGAGATTGATTGCCCTCGAGTGATTCGGCGCCCAGGACAAGTTCATTATCCCTACCCCAAGAGGCTGCAAGAAACTAGCCAATTTTTTCATCCGGACAATTTAATCCGGCAACAAACAGCGGCACCTGCAATTGTATTCAGTCAACGATCGTCGAATTGACATTCCGTTCATTGGCAACGTGGCACACTGGGTGTCTCGATGACAATCGTGCAGAAAGAGCTTTGACAGTGATTAGTTCATTTTTTTGTTCACAGGTCAAAACTGATCGGGCAACAACCAATCGGCATTTTGGCCCATCCTTCTGCGAGTCGGAGTTCGGCGTGCCCCTTCCTGCGCGCCCTTTCGGAGGCTCGAGTCGAGGGGGTTGCACGAGGGACAATTTCACGAAAGCTCACCCGGTCGATTCTCCTGTAGCGAATCACGATAGCCAATCAGTCGCAGGCCGCACCGCCGTGGTGGGAGCAATAGCTGTGAGACTTAAAGCGAGGCCACTAGCTGTGAGCTGTCAGAGCTCTGTGAGCCTCGTTCACGCACGCAGGAGCCATTAGTTTCCGGTAACGTGGGCCGAGCTATTTGTGTGCTGTCCAACTTTGATATCAGTTTTTTCGGTTTTTCAATTCTGAGAGGGAAACAACAATTTGTGAGCAGGACCCAATAACGCAAAGATGGACGATAAACAGTTGGACCCGACCGGCCTTTACTGAACGTAAAACCCAACTTTCCACGGGCTCGTTTTGGCTGCGTTCCGGATAGCAACATGGCTCCGCAACTTGACCCAACTGGTCTCTACTGAACCGTCGAAAACGAAAGAAAAATTTGTTTGTGTTTTTGGTAACGTCGCGCTGATGAATTAGCTCAAACCATGACTGGCCTCGACCCAACTGGTCAGTATTGAAGAGGGAAGATAAGGGGTGAAAGCTCGCGACATGGCCGCTGGTCTCGACCCAACTGGGCAGTACTGAATCTGCGTCTGGAGTGTCAACTCCTTGCAACGCCGGAAACAATGGACACACCGGTCCGAGGCAGAGAGGAAACTTCGTCCTCAAACCTAAGAAGATGGTTTTGGAGCATTCACATTAGAAAAGGCAGACATCGATCTCTATAACAAATTCAGGTTAGTTACAACTTACAAGCTGGATTTGTATCTCGCAAGTCCTGATATGATAATCGCCCGAGTATTTATAGTCGATCGCAGTTATTCCACGCAGCCTTGAGGTTCAAAATATTTTATAGTTATTGTCCCGGGGAGCTTTTTGGTGTTCAACAAGATCTGACACCGTTCCTATCCATCAGCAGTTCTAATCGAGTATCCCTCGCGATGCAATGTTTTTCTTTCGGCCTCTCTTATCCACACACGCGCTATTCAGCACTGATGACTGATCTCCTAGATCGTAAATTCTCCGACTCTATCATTTCCGCGTTGTTTTTATTTTCACGCGGTAAATAGTCAGCCGGCGTTGGATGTTACGTGGAAACGCAACTTCGCGATCTGGTTTTATTCGGACTGGTGCCTCGGAACCAGTTGGCATCGGGTCAACCCGATCTGCTTTTCAGATAGAATTCGCGCCTTGCAGCTCGCTGTTTTTGTTTTTTTTTTTTTTTTTCTTTTCATTTACGTTTGGAACGTTTTTTTGTTCTATTCTTCTTCTTTTTTTGTTTGTATATTTTTTTATCGTTGATAAAACTTTAATAAGATAAGAGGTCTCGAATTTTTGACCGCGGGACAGGTTTTATCGACGGAGCTTTCGCGACGACTCTGCAACTAGTCTGCGACTTTTCTGCGGGTCTCTAAACAGGTGTGACTAGATGTTGATACCGATCGGCGAGAGCGCGCGCCGATCTACATTTGGACGTCGAACGAATTAGTGCGCTCGGTTGGCCGGTGTCGATTTGCCTTTTCGCGCTCTTGTAAAGGTACGAAATTAGTCTCGAGTCCATGGGAAAGACAAGACCCCGATAGCGGGTAACTCCGCTCGACTCCTCACATGGCCGAAGTTCATTGACATTACCTGAGTTTTGGGCACTCGCTGTCTCTCTCTTTCGTTAGTGCGCTTCATGGATACCCCCTCCGTTGTTTTCCGTCCTTCTCTTTTCCTCTTTTCCTCTCTTTCCTTCCCTCGCGCGAGAAACAGCCAGCAGGCATACGAACACTCGCGCTCAAGAACCTACGTAACTCCTTCCGGGACACGAGGGATAGCTTTACCCCTTCCCTGACAAAAAAAAATGTTATTTTCTTCGTACTTGAATTTCACTCTGTGTAACTTTGCAAAGATCAATCGATCAAGAGAGAAAAATTGCTTGTCTTATTTCGTCATGCTTTTTTTTTTTTATTGGAAGAAAAACATCAGTTTGCAAAATTATAAAAATGACCGAATCTGCGATATTCAATTATCGGTATCAAATCGATCCGATCGCTTGATGATATATGATTTTTGAACAATTTATCGTAACGCGTTAGACATCACGAAGCCTATCAAGCATTCCGGCGAGCCAAGATGTACGAGAGAATCCTCGCGAGAAGGAAAATCTAAACTTAAAGGAAGACGCGGTGAATAATCGGATTACGAAAATAAATATAATGGACGTCCATTGTAACAAACTATTGCGTGACGGGGGATTATGGCACCGGGCGGGCTCGAAAGATTTTCGTTTACGCAGAATGCTGTGGTCCTCTTCCCCCCTCCTACGGTTGACACAAAACTTATCATCATTGTCCAGTTTTGTTTACATTAATTTCACGAACGGAAGTATGTACAAAACAGCGAATCGGAATAACATTATTGTTACAATTTTGCTGAACGTGGTTTCCTCACGAACCACACGGACTATACAATGAGCGGTTCCGAAAATCAATTTGAAAAGAAGAGTTTGACGCGCGGCTTTAGTGTTGCTCTTTTCGCCTACGGCCCAACTATTATATCTGATGCGCCGAATCGCATAAATTAAGGCCGTATTTTGATTCAATCGCTTGGCTGTAAAAACTTCCGGACAATATTGGCGTACGTGTCATAGGTCAATATAAGGAATTCTCTCGAGTCAATATTTCAGGATAAGTAGAAAAAAAAGTATATATAGTGCCCTTGGAATTCATTTGAAGATTTGTAAAAAAAAAAAAAAAAAGAAGAAAAAAAATCGGTATAGAGTAGTTCAAAATTTTTCGAGGCCGGAAATACGTGCACGTACGTTTGATCGCGCGCGCGCAAAACGTGCGGAATAATTTAACATACCGAAATGAGCGACTGGTTTGGTTCGTTCGCAATTTATCGTTATTTTTCATAACCGTGCTGACAAGAGCATAGAGCCAGGGGTGGAGGGGGAGGGGCAAGATAAGAGAGAGAGAAGGAGAGTAACGAGAGAATCACGCACGACCTAGGCCAACATACCACGCGACCTGCATGCCAATCGTCCCTCTTGCTCATTTCCTTTCTTTCTCCTGCTTGCACGCCCTTCGTATCTGCGCCACAATCTTGTAATAGGCGGATCGAATCGAAATCTTATCCGTGACGCACCGGTGGCACCGCCAAGTTTAGACCACGTGGTGCTATCGACCGTCGGCGTTTTGACGCGCCCGGCATATCAATCGTCGCGTTTCGGCTATTTGAATTTAGAGTAGGCAGAGCGCTCGTGCTTGCGCCTACGCGCAAGCCAACCGAGCCTTTGTACGGTGGCGCAGCGAATAAGCCAGCTCGCACTTTATTTGGCTCGTTCGATTCCACCGCCTGCATCTCTTCTCGTGCTGCTCCTCACCTTTTGTCCTCCTCTAATTCTCCCTCCCCTCTGCATTGTCTTGTCCAGATTAGATTGTTCAATCATCCTCACAATCCTTCTCCAACTTCCAGCATTCCCCGGCCCAAATTAGATTAGATCTCGACTGGACGCAGTTCGCTTTGGACTTTCCTGCTTATGAAGGCTTGTCGAGCACAATTTTTGGAATAGATCGAACCCCCGGCAGAGACCGAAATTTCGCAACCGAAGCTTCCTCCTTCCCACCACACCTTTTTCTACATCACCCACCTGCTGCTCCTTCATTGGCGTTATTGCTTCTTTTCCCACTTCTTGTATCGTCGTTCCTTTTTCTCCCCTGCCTTGGCCGCTGTCTTCTTCTATTTTTTTTTCTTTTTTTCGTTAGATTCTTCATATTTTTTTTAGTTTCAGTGGTTCGGAGGTTCGTTCACCTCGCCTACATCTAGGCCCTCCCAACATCGGGTGTAAAAAGATACGGCCGTTGGTGAATCTCGATACTCCAACAGTCCCTGTGCCAATCCAGAATTCAGTCGAACATTCCACGGATTCTCGTTATACTTTTGCAGTTGGACGTTTCAACTAATCGTGACCTTGCCCTTGGCGTGAGTACCGACGGTTCTTCCGGAATTCCAACTGTCGCTCATTCATCAACTGGTGCGCAAAATTTTACAGACGAAAAAAATGAACATTTTGATTGTAGTTCAATTTGTCTGAACTAGACAATTTAAACAATCTGTTTCTTTCTTGTTTCTTTCAATTGAACTAATGTTAGTAATTTCAAGTAGCTCTTGATCATTTTTCCCCGTCGACTTTTCTTCTCAACTGCCTCGCCGTTTAAATGTCGAATGATTTTCGCAAAGGTCAGCCGGATGGTTTTTTATTTTGTTCGCATCTTTCTTTTCTCGTCTTCAGTGCACGGTGGTTATGTTGTATCGTTGACCCGACGCCCTTAGGGTCAATGTGTCAGGGACGTTTGTTCGCTGACACCCAGGACACCTATTCATCCAGGCGCAATCACTTCTCGCGGACGTTTTGATTTAGTCAGGCTTAGCGAGTGTTCGTCGATGGTCCGGCTCGCGATAATGCCAACCAGTGGCATTTACACCGCGACGGTGAAACCGCCTAGCGCACGATCGTCTTTTTCCCCCGTCTCACTCCTTTGCCGTCTCTCTTTCTCCTTCAATCGCGCAGCCTCCTTGTCTAGTAGCTCTTCTTCAATGTTCCATTATATGCTCAACAACGTTCAACTCTCTGGAATGCATCATCTAAGGAAAAAAAAAAGAAAGAAAAAGATAAAAAAAACACCATTTTTGCGTGCAAAAAGAATCTAGTAAAAAAAAAGAGAATAAAACGGAGGACGAGAGATATCGCAGCTCTACAATTTTAGAAGCTCATTATGATTCCATCTTTGGAACTCGGCGCGTTTTCTGATGAAATTCGTGGTGTTGCAAATCAGGCGGATTTTTTTGCGCCGATGCAAACCTGATCGGATTCATTATGGATGATTCGGCAACGAGTCGTCCCGAGTGTCTTCGGCCTTTGCCACGCATCGTAACTCCCGTCTCCGTTGGCAGCTGAATAATAACTCGCCCACAAAGGCAGACTGATCAATTATTGCAACGAAGCTTTTTTTTTTTTTTTGACCATGCGAATAAGAGGGAGGAGAAACAAAAATTCACTCCTCCAACCCGGTTGTAGACGTTCTTCGTTTCGGACGAACCGGTTTCCGGCTAAACTAGTCATCTCGCGAGCTTGGCTATTTTCGGTCATCTCAAAATGCCCGGCTAGGCGCTCCGGCGATTGCTAGAGCAATCGCGCCTGTTTTGCAAACAATTTTCGAGACCACTTTATTCCTGCGGATGAGCTCTCTCTGGTTATGTTATGATCCCTTGTTAGAGAGATAATCTGAAAAATGATGCTCGCCTAAAAAGGGCACCCTGTACTCGCGTACGTGTATACCGAGATGCCGTGCGTACACCAGGGCGGTGTGCTTAGGCGAGCAGATTGCCTTGACGAGAAAATCACGTGGCAGCGGGAAATGACTCGTCATTTAAACGTATCATTACAAATGCACGCGAGTTGAACCTTATGGTTCAATCGAGTTGAGATATATAACCCGCGGCCGATCAATTGTATTGGAATATATTGAACGTCGTGCATTTTCTCAAGAGTGCATTTCTTTTCGTTTCTCCATTCACCTTTTGTGATTAAAACTAACGATCGTCCAAAGTCATCTCGGATGATTGATTTTGATTGATTCCACAGCTTTCGAGATATTTCAATTTCTTCAATGTTCTTGGTTCAATTAACAATCCGCCGATTGAAAATTGTTTATGAAGGCTTTATCGAATTAACAATTTTTCTTGGAAATCGAAAAAGTCTTCTCTTTTTTTTCTTCCATCGTCGTTAATGAACCAACGCGGCCGTAAAAAGTTAATTAATTTCTGCATTGGATATGATAGAATGTTAAATTATTGATGAATTAACATACGAGTCGATTATTATTATTACAAGTTACGAAATACACTCGAGGAATGTAAAAAAGTTATTCTTATGACGTCTTCATTCACCCATGTCGTACACTTTGAGATCTAATTCTTATCGGTGAAGAGGAAGCAGGAAGTAGAGCGCCCGTGAAAAGAGTGAGTGGAAAATCACTACGATAATGTTGAAAAAAATTGTTTTTTATAAGGAAAAAATATTATTCCTTTTTTGACATTCGATTAATTCAATTTCGAGAGAAACATTCCTCCCACACAATCGGGTAAAAGCACGTCTTCACATTCCTCATAATTTTTCTCGATCAAGGTCAAAACTGTATCTCATTTTTTTTATTTTTAAAGAGGATTGATCACCTTTGATTGTTCAATTCGAAGCGGTCAACGTACTTTTTTCCTCATTGAAGAAAAAGTGACTGTCAGTGATGGGTTTTCACTGGTTTCAATTGTACGTTATGAAATGGTGTTGAGTAACATGCCTTAAATGTCGGGGAGGAAAAAAAAAGAAGCAAGGCGAAAACTAGTAGCACGATATTTGTTTCGTGTACGTGTATCCAAGCTGTGTAAAGACCAAGAAAGTGGGTCAACGTTGATCTGGTCGAAGAGAGAATCAAGTTCAGGGGCATGTTGCAACTCGCCTTACGTACACAGAAATGGATAGCTCGGGTTAGGTCTTAGAGATCAGGAGCACAGGGATCAACCAACAGTTGATCAGCATCCTCGCGCACCCTTTGACGAACCGAATCGTCAGTTGCGCAATGGTACCTGCAAGTCGACTGATCAACTTTTTTTCGTTTAAAAATTTTTGGTCGAAGAAAATAAAATGAACAGGTTTCAAGATGAACCTATACCGGTAAAGTCTGCGGACTTGTTTTTTCTTGCTTTTTTTTTTCTTTTCATTCTCGCTTGACTGTCTTCGTATCATTTGCAACACCGTAATGCGCCTGACTGATTGTGTAATGTTTGCGCAATTGAGCAACATAATGCAACATCAAAACCTCACACCTACCATCGGGTTCATTTTCTCCTTAGGAGGCAACAGGCAAATCTGACAGAGTTCTTCATAATCTTGTTTGAACAATTCCAGCCCCTTTTGCACAAATGAAAGGCAAACGAACTGCGAGATATACATTCCTCGCATTTTCATCTATCCAGCTTATCTATCAAGTTGCAATTTAGCAACCAGCCGCAACGACAGTTTGACCTCGACGAAATTATCCCGAAGGCCGTTTTGCGAACCATTCCCGAGATAAGAACCACAGCCGTTCCATATAATCGCGAGGCGATTAATGCGGCCGTACAAACGTGCGAGCAAACGGCTGGACCTAGATGCGACGACAGATATACAGCTTCGCGCATAGTTGGGCGGATAGGTATAGAGGTTTGTGGGTAGATTCCGCGTCAGTGGCGCGACTGCTACTGATCATTCATCGAGGATAGAACGCATTCTTTCCACGCTTACACCTTCTATCCGCTGGATCAGATATGATAAATCGTTACTGGCAACAGGACTTTTTGCTCCCCTCCAAGTTTCAACGCAGGACAAAAAACCTAAATTCCACTAAGATCCAAGCGGGGGCCTCAACAGAGGCTTAATCCCCTCGGACTACCGCAGATTAAAGAATCGAATCGAAGCGCGCCACTCCACCGGCAGACGATAATAACTATAATTTCTCCGTATTTCAAGTCAAAACTGGGACACGTAATCCTTTTTGACCCTTCGTGAAAAAAAACGAACGTTCATTGTATGTAAATCGTTTCTTGCAGGTATTTGGGACACTGACCAATTGTACAATTAGTCTCACGCAATAAATTGCTCGTTCGATTTTTGAGAATTTTAAATTTACAAAATGAGTTCACCTTGGGGCTATAATAATCTTTAGTGTTAAAGTATTATGTTAAAATGTCCTCGAGGACATGTGAGTGAGAGAGCCGGCCAGGGCGTGGTTTCCTAGAGCAGTTTTTGCCCGGCTAGAATGCACTAGGCGGCCTTCGCCGGGATCAGAAACACACACTTTAGGTCGAGACCAGTTCGATTCTGCTTGGAGAATTCGCGCGATTGCAAATTCGTCCCTCCGTTCGTTAGCATCCACCAACGTCCGACTCCCACGTCTGCCGCGAGGTGACACGTCTGACGCATCTCCGATGATTCGTGACCACTGCACTTATATCAAGCGCGCGCTCACCGCATTAGCATAATGTAAACATCAGGTTACGCGAGAGAGGAGCGCCAGTCGTAGTCATGATTTACTAATCTGAGGATATTATTTAATAATTGCGAAACAAGCCGGGAGAGAAGAGCATGGAGGCTTCCTTTTTTATCCGTCCGATCTATCTGTCCTTCGTGGGTCTGAGAATAGTGCTTTTACATCGAGATTTATTGCGGAGATTCAAGTCAATTGTCTCCTGCGGAAGCGAGGAAAAAAAACATCCCGAGACGTGATTACTAAAGCAACACGCTGAATGGCTTATTAAACTTGATTATATTTCTTAATCTTACTCCCGCGCTTCTATCTCACTTCCGAAATAGATACCTTTTAATTGAAGAAAAATAAATAAGACAACTTAAACACACTGACGACTTGAACTTATGTCGTAAAAAAAAGGCAATTTAGAACCTTGTAATTAATTGTTTCTTTTTTTTGTATTTACAGAACCAAACATCAATGATTCTACTGTGGTGAAAAGGTCTGTCTCTACAAGACGAACACGAGGTTCAGCTACATTGCACATCCTGGAATCGGTGGCTAAGTTTGGACGAGGAACCGCATCCCCTATGAAGCAACGGGGGACATTTTGAACCGTCACAACCATTCCGTCACAACTGTTTAACTGTCAACGAAATCCTCTCACTGTGTTCAAAACTTCGAAAAGATTACGAGTGTCCAGTGTCTGTCAACTTGAACCGCAACGCTTCATCCCGACGATGACACCTCAATCAGACTGACTAAATGTTAACTAAGATTCCATCGTCCGCTGCGATGACGTCATCGACGGGGACAGGACGCTGCGAAAGATTCCACTCTACTTTTTCGGGGGTTCACATTCTCACTGCCACGCACTGTGACTTTTTATAAACCGCTCTCTTGCTACACGAGTCTCGTCGATTGCACCTTCCTTTATGTTCTCTGTTTTTTTTTTTGTTTGTTTCTTACAATAAACTATCGCTCGGCTACTGTTACTGTCGTATCTAGCATTACAAATCTATGAACGTTCTCGCATTTCTCGCACGTCGAAATTGTAACGCATAGAATCCCAGAAGAGTTGTTGGTTCACGATGGTAAATTCATTTTCGGAAGCTTTCAATTTATAATCCTAACTGCACCCAATTAAAAATAAAACATATCTGACATACATGTACGTCACACATGACTGTCATATATATCGCACATATATTTTTGTTTGCACGTGTGGTTTCGAAAAAAAAAAAAAAAATAATAATTATACACAAACAAACAAACGTCATCTCTTCCTCTGAATCACTTTAAACAAAAAACGTTCTTGCTTTTCCTAACTTTGCGCTTGGAACAATTAGATCGTCGAGGCAATTTAGATACCAACTGTCGCAGATAAGTTTTGATTGCCGTTGAAAGAAACTCGAAACCCGACGATCTTGAAAATCACCGCGATCCCCCGATTAGGATATTAGAATGACGTGCGATGAATCACGTGAGCGTGCGCACACGAAACGAAACGAGACATGATTATTTTCCGTGCAGTACGTTAGATGAAGATATACAGATAATGAAATATATATTTTTGTACTTTTTTTACAATGGGGATACCGAAGACTTTGCGAATCGTGTTTGTGGCGTCGGTGCCGCGCAGCGGTACCCGAATCCGCAGGGGGTCTGCCTTCATAGCCTGATCCAAAAGAATCGTTCAAATTGGTGTTGCGAATTTTACGGACATTTGAATTAAGAATCCCGGAAAAGACGTTACACATTGTTAAACACGCGACCGGAAAGCGAGTATGGGTTTGTCACTGCGATCGTAACCGTTCGTACGAAAAATGTCGATAGCTAAGTAAGTAATATATTGAAAAAAAAAAGGGTAATGTCATTTTCTGCCATAACAAAAATTAATGTCGGAATAAAAAATTATTGTGATGGAAAATGAGGCCTGTACTCATCTCGATGCTCGCTGTATTAACGGTGTGTGATGTCACACTAAGTGTGCACTCTTAAGCGGAGTTGCTTTTCCATAACGTTTTGGTACTTGGTATCTAATAATGGTGTGTTGAATAAAGTAAAACATGACCAAAAGAGAAACAAATTTTTACTTGAGATTACGTTCAGTGCGCCGAGATTGTTGTTGTTGATGACCTGAAGGCTCGGCGGAACTCGTCAACTGTCCCTGCGGGGGTGACTTGGTCGACCCAACAGTGGCGCCACTTTTGAAATTCCACCCCAGCAACATCTGAGGCGAGTTTCGTCGAGTCGTCAGCAAACATTATGTTAATAATAGACATATTGAAAAAACGGCCCCAACTAAACGTCATCTCAACTAAGCTTTAGTTAGTCCTTACAATACGATGTGTATTTTAAATTATTTTTTTGAAAATGTACCAATTGTAAGCAGTTATTCGTTTTGTATTAATAAAAAAAATACGTGTGAACAAATTGCTGTCTCCATTCATTGTCTTGTACCCGCATGTGTCCCAGGCTGGATTTATCTTTCCCGGCACCTCCAACGAGCTGACTTAACAAAATAATTTACAACCGCTAGAAGAATGACAGCTCAACTAGCTAAGTTGAGATATCAGTCATGACAACACTTGGGATCGGTGTGTAGCATTAAAGCTTCTCTTTTGTTTTTGCAGACCTGCGAGCGACTCAGCACTGGGTTAGTGGGTTTCCCCTTTCTTCCCTTGTTCCCTCCTTTCTCCGTTCCACATCCTCCTTGGTCCGTCCCCACCACCGTTCATTGCCCCTGACTCTCCCGAGAGAGGCTCTCTCTCTCTTTCTTGCAACCACACGGCACAAGCTAGCTACGTAGCTACGAATGAAGCTTCACGTGACAGCGCGTAGGAGAGGAAAGACAAGAGTAATAGTCATAGTCCTCATCGGATTATCCTCCGGCTCGTCCTTCACTCATTGCGACAGATATTGTTCCAGGCTAAAATCTCATGCTGTGTTGCAACCACTTTTATTCCGATCGTTAACTTTCGACTTAGCCATTAATTTGAGTACCAGTCGTTACACGGAACAAAACATTTGGAGCCATACTTTTGGTGAACCCAAAAAGTACTCAATTTTTTGTTATCTTTTATCATTTTTTTTTTTTTTCATTTGGTTCCTCTAACCTTAAGTCCAATTTTTGAAGTAAGAACACCAAAATTTTTCATTTCTTCCATTCAGAATAATATTTTGCTGGCAAAATAATTAATTTATTAATTGAATAATTGTATGAACAACTACCGGGAAATTACTTTCACGTAGCTGATTGTATCTGATTTTCTAGGTCTATGAAGATATTTTGGACTGTAAGCATGGTAATTTATTAGTTACAGAAGATCACAGCTATTCATAGATGAAACAATTATGAGAATCGATCCCACGATCGTACATGATCAGCTGTAATTACACTTAATTGTACATGATTTTATGTGATCAAGTGCGATCATGTAACACCACCGTCTGACCTTTTCCTTCCTGGGTTACTGCCTTGTGCAAATTTACCAATCACGTTACAATTGATTTATCACTTATGAGCAACAATTTTTAATGAATTAAACCAATTACAACTATTTTGTCTCAAACGAGGATCTATTTAGATTTCCCATTTCAATATATACCAATTGCAACTTTTTTTTCATCACGTTTTTACGCCTACAATTTTCCAAGTACGATAACTTTTTTGTCCAAAAAAGTTCACCTCCATTCCTATCTATTCATACTTCTATCTTTTTTCCTCTCATAATCTGCTGTTAATAAACAATCGACCGTGAAAACCATTTTGTAACCTCGAAAACGACTTAAAAAACGAGCCAAAACAATCCTCAAGTTCAAAAACTTTTATAATCAAAGGTTTTTTTCGTTCCTTTCGACGTCACAAAGTGTCTATTTATAAACATTTATAAATTCTCGACATTTATGCACAAAACTTTTATCAAGTTAACAAGTTTTGAAACAGCATTGGACAGTGGCTGTAAAAATGCGCGTAACATCAAAAAAAAAAAAAAAAAAAAAAAAAACCTTGCGTTGTAAATTGTCGTACTTTCATTTCAGCGCATTCTTCCGAAGTTTCTGTCATAAAACTAAACTTTTCAAAGTGTGACAATGAGATGAGAATTACACCTGCACAAATTAAGATATATGACAAATCATGCCGACAGCAACACCGAGACAAAAGAAAGTGAGAAAGTACAGCCGAGGTATATCAAAATCCGGCTGGCAAATCTTTACACAATTTGACAACAGGGAGGCAGGTATAATCTTTTTTTTTTTTTTTTTTTTTTCTAAAGACCATCCCCGACTCGCGACTATTTGCTTTTTCAAAGCAAATTTGTTACGGTAGAAAAAAATGGCACTGCATCTGAAACAACAGTCACATTGTCATCCATAAACTAATAAAAACATTCTCTTCTTTTGCACAGATGCAACCATCGGGGGATACACGTTAGATCCGATTTTTTTTGTGTCCGTCCAGTGAAGCACACTCGTCTTGCGTCAGATGCGGTCGCTTTTTTTCCGGATCTTCCCACACCTCTTCCTCCGCCGGTGAACTTGAAAAGTCGTCCCGCAACCAAAACGCGGAAGCCGCATGATGAAAGAGATCGGCAGGCCCGTATAGTTAAGTAAGAAAGAAAGAAAAAAAACAACGCATATCTCAGCGTAACGGTATAACTGCGAACAAAAAAGCGCATTTCAACAGGAAAAAACCGGTGAAAAAAGCGGTTCTTTAGGGTGTCCGTAACCCTTCCGCATCTACGAGACACCCAGATTTTACCACTCTTCCGTTATAAAGTAGAGGTTACCCGTCAGAGGGAAGTGTACCGTTGGTTCATTTCGTACAATCGAATCTAGAACAAAGTCCTTCCGAGGAGCTTGAATTCCGCTTTTATATTCATATTTGTCAGAAAATTTCCGAATTCTTGAGCATAACAGGGAGAGAACAGAAACATTATTCCAACGTTTTGCACTAGTTTCTTAAAACAAACCACACCTTTCCTCTAATTACGACCTTGCTAATAAATTGGGATGCCTTCAATTCTCCCGGTAATCACCTTCTTTTAAATTCATAGTTCTCCTCTCAATTACGTAATAACACATTATACCCAAACAATTCTATTAAAAGCGAGCCAAGATGTCTAGCCCTAGGGCACCAAAAAAAAAAAAAAAAAAAATGGAAAAATTCCTCGGATCCACATTTCACACGAATCAACCTGAGATTGCACGTTTTTCTAAGTAATTATCAGATGAGTCGTAAATAATGCGTTCAAAAGCCATTGAATTGGGAGGAGGTAATGTAGTCAACATTTCGTATCCATTTTTATCATCCTTTTTCACCTCTAGTCCAGGTGGGCCGAATCTCGTGTCCCATTCTAGTTGTCGCAGTTCTAAAAAATGCCGGGAAAAAATTGGTCAAAAGAGAAGCAAAGCGGCTTTTATTAATTTATTTTATGCTTTTTTTTATGTTGATTGTTCATTCCGTAATGTCGTTGTTCAGAAAATTTCAAGCTTCGGTTCATTAAGGGCTGGAAATTCATTTTCAAACATAGGTATTATTTATTAATCATCCAAATTTTAGCAGTGTTTGTTTATTATCGATTATTTTTTAATTCCAATTTTAATCATTTTAAATTGAAGTATTCAATTAATTGTTACAAGTTTGAGAACATTAATTAATGACTTTATTAAATTAAAATTTACTAGTTTCATGAGTTTTATTCATTAGTTTATTGTAATTGTAATTAAAATTGTTGTTCCTAAAAACCAATATGATCAATAAGTGACATATATATCTGCCATATGACTCATATATTATTTTAAAAACAGGATTATAAATCGACAAAAAGTGCAGAGTTTGAGATACCAGAGCCAACGGATAATCGCAAACATAGTCATGTCAACGCCGATTGAGCAATGAACTTGAACAATGATCTTCGACGCCGCCAATGTCGCGCCATCGATTCGTTTCGAATTGTTTTCTGCGTCTTTTCGCGTTCTTTGATTGGCAACGAGTGACCTCAATGCTGCAACCGAGAATGCCGGGGGCGAAATTTCGATCAGAAGTGTTACGATGATTCAGACACACGCACTTTCTTTGCGCATGCTTAATATGTTTGTTTTGTTGGTTTCGACAATTCCGCGCCGCAGCCCGTGCGAAACAAGTGTCCCCCTTTTTTAATACCGTTTCAACACTTCACACGAAGACATTCAGTTTCAAGATTCAAACAAATATTATCGTCGTCCCTCGAATGTTATGATTGTGGCGCGCCATTGATCATGAACGAACAAAAAAAAGAATTCTATAATCATCGAGAGAGGATTGAGTATAATCGACGATAGGACGATTAAATTTTGCATTCAAAGAAAATTGTATTGTCCGTGATGATGATTCTCGCATCCTTCCAGACAAAGCCGAACGCCAAACTTGATTGCCTCCATTAAACGAATTTATTTGTTTATCACGGCTCTTCGCGATTTCACAAAACTTTGTCTTAAGAGTTTAAAATTTATTGCAACGATGGGTGTACAAAAATAGGCGGATATATTTACATTTAACTTGTGTATTTAATTACATCTTACGGGGCGAGGGTATATTCTCAAGTTCAATTGGTTCGGACAAAATCTTATAATGGGGTCACGTGGTTCCGATTTCGTTTCGGAGACCTGTTCACGTGGATGCATTTTGTGCACCGAAACCGAACTTGCATCACTTTCAGTTTTAAGGAAGACTCTCAAAACGTCACCTCGCTATCGGACACCGGGCTATGGAATGAGCGGCAAATACGTCCCATGTAAAAGAATATATGTATGTTGCATATATGTCTAAATATGGTACATATGTTTTGACACAGATGTTGAACACATATGGCAAATAAATAAGTGCGTAAATACTACACAAATGCCACATAGATGTACCATATATTTTACATGTGTGTGACATATATGTCATATATATGCAGGGATTTTATCTGTCCTTTCGAATTTGCGAAGATGACAACGGCACAAAAATTTTGTTTTGTGTTTTGTCTTTTATACAATCGACATCAACGGGGATATCGATCAAACGTTTCACAAAAACGTTTCCAGAGTAAAATTTTGATTTTAAACGTTTGCATTCCGTCAAAATAGTCAGAATATTCATGAAAAAAAAACTTTTTAAAAGTTATCGAAGAATTTCTAAATAAAACTAAATTGTATTTGTTAAAGCTATTATGGCAAGTTCAAGGAATGGATTTTCATTCGGGTGAAGAAAAAAAATGTGATTTCAACAAATGGGAAAAGCCTTGAAACTTTTTTCCTGAAATTGAAAATGGAGTACGGTTCATTCAAACTGGTCAGAAGAAGCGTCCTGTTCTCTTTGACGTACACACGTCTTCGAATTGTTCACAACTTTTTACGCATATCAACGCATATTTCACTGAAATTTTACTTGAGGGAAGCTTAAAAAAAAACTAAACAATAACTAATACAGCGATCTTCATATTATTTGCTTAAAAATCATTAACGTTTCTTGTCAATCGACAATTAGTTTTAAAAAGTTAAATTTGTCTTTCTTTTTTCGACTGACTGATTGTAGATTGCATTCATTCGCACACCCGCATTTGATAATTTCCTATTGACAACTTGCTGCCACTTTTTCTCCCAACAAGACTCCGCAATGAAAACAAAAAAAAAAAACATAAAATAAATTCATTGCCAGAAATATAACATTCCCACCAAAGAATGCGATGCAAAATGTTTACAATTGCATTTCCTTAACAACATCAGGCAAATTTTTTATCCCTCACAGACAATATCGTCGTTTCTTCCGCATTTCCTATGCGAAGTTTTTCTCCGCTGTTATCGCCTATTGCAAAAAAAGCGGCTTTTACAAAATCGATAATACCAACGTGGTCTACTAATAACTATTTACCATGCAACTTGATTGCAGAATTGCTCGTTTTATTTGTAGATGCAAATAAAACTGAGTCGTTGAACTTGTAAACTTATTGCTTCTACATAAATAATTGTACAGTATTTATTAAACCGAGATGTAAAAAAAAATTGCTCAATTTATTTCACATGAACGAAATATCGTTCAACCGTGCAAAATTAAATTCCTGAAAGAAAAATTTTAAAAAGTTGCTCTTACTGAAAGTCCCTTTCAGTATTTCTCGATGAATGAAAACCGAGACCATCGATTTTAATGATACGAGAAAAGTTTAGCAGCGAGTCTTGAAAATAGTATGAAAGTCACTTTGCGTTTTCACTCCGGAAGGATTTCTCGCGAGATAAAAGAATGTCAGCGTTCGAAGAAAACGTTCATCTCAAACGCGGAAGATGAACGAGAGACCTTTCTGTATACGATTCTTCGTTGGAAATGACCGTTTCAGAAAACAAGAGTCGTTAGATGGATTCAATTGAAAATAACTTATTTGCTTCGAGGTTCGTGACTTCGTAAATTAATTAGTCACAAAGAAATAAAAAGAAATGGGTAGAGGGAGACTAAAATCATCGATTTTCGTATTAGCATAACAAAAGCTTCGAAGGATGCAAAAAGTACCATTAAAAAATACCTTTTAACTGCGATTGTTACCGTAATTGTATAATGATTTAGCAATAGTGGAAGTGGAGGGGGGAGGACGCATCTGAGCAAACGACAGGTTTGAAACAGATGCAAGCATGCACCCTACGAAATTTACTTCCGCCTTTGTAATAGCGTCTCCACCTCCGACGCGCACGCGCCATGTATGCGCCCTCATCGAGGCACTCCAATTTTATAAAAATCATCTCTGCTGCAGCTTCTTGGCAAAAAAACGCTCGCAGCTTGTGGTCACGTCACAAGATAGATAGTTTTTCATATAACAGAGATATAATTGCAGGAAGTTTGGCAGCCTGCGTGGATCCCCCTCCCCCTTCCAACTTTTCATCTCACCTGGAAACTTGCAAAAAAGTTATCTGAATTCACCTATTGCCAAGACATCATTTTTTTTTATTACGAGAAAAAAAACAGTTGGAATTAAAAAAAATTAGAAGGTGCGAAATGACGAAATGTTTAAACTTTGAGGTGACAACAAATAATTTGGCAAAAAAAAAGGAGAGAATAAAAACGAAATATTGAAAAAAATGGTGATATATTAGGTTGTTTATTTCTGTATGTATAACACGGAAGAGACTTCGAGGTTCTCACCTTCAACGTGCGAGTTACATAATCTGCGAATCGCCACAAAACAATGTGGCAAGAAAGAAAGAACAAAAATGACAAAAAAAAAACGAAACGTTCCCTCTATTGAGACGTGACTTTTCCGGGATCCGAAAAATTTGCGCGATCATGAAATTCTAATTGGAGAGAATTTAAAAAAAAGCATTCATACCTTTTTATGACAAGCGTACACACGAACGCCCAACACACGTATGCTCACAAAGACAGCACATTTTTATACGTGAAAAAATGTCACGCTATAACTTTGCGGACTTCCTGCCGGAGCAGTTTTGACATGCAGTTGTCATTATTTTTTGTCCAGAAAATCGTACATTTACCGGGAACGGGTGTTCTTCGGAAGTTGCGATCAAAGACGACAGCAAGGGAAATCCAAATGGTCAAAAGAACAGAAAGCGGATTACTACCAGGACTTTTCGTAGTTTGGGCTCGTGCATACTTTTGACAAGGACTATTCAAAACCCTTCCACAGTCAGCGCGATGGTGTCTTGTGCCGTAAAATTTTTATGGCACCCTGTTGGACGTTGTGGTTTTTATCAATTCAAGGAGCATCGAGAAAAAAAGGTGAAAGATTGTAAAAGTGTCAATTTCATTCCCAAGATATATGATCATTGCCAGAAAAATCATATGAATCTTAACCTTATTCGATGGCAGTTAAGTTTTTGAAAAAAAGAATAGAAAACCAAAAGAACAAACATTACTCTTTGAATTATTTGTAAAAATTGTTCAACGAAAAATTGTGCAACAAAATTCTATTATTTAAGAACTGCTATCAGCTAGTTAATTATATTATCTTTGCGCGAGTGTGGAAAAAAAAAGTTTTGAACAAAGAGCTTGGTAACTATATTCTGTTCGTAAATAATTGTATTGTTTTCAATAAAAATATAAATCTAATAAATCCAAGAGAGATTAGCATGTAAAAATAGTTAATTAAAATGTATGTTCACCTCGATCACGTTACATACTTCATTTAAATCGTAAATGAACGTTTGGTTTCTGACAAATTTAATTAATTATTTATTTATTTACACTGCTGGAGAAATTTTTTATACCCAGCCAAGAGTCTACTTTGAAACAAAAAAAAATTGCAATTGATAGTGAAACACTCTATGCGACTTAAGTTTGTCCCAAATCTGTGTCTAACGTACTGCATCGCGTAGTCTAGGTCTAATATTACTATTCTACAAAGTGTCTAAGCAACACTTTCACGTACTAATGCCGATCTTGCAGTGGTTTGTATTCTAGTCGGCTTGACATGAATCTTCACGTAAAAACAACCGACTTGTAAAGCAGACTCGCACTTGATTGTACTTTTTAAATTTTCAAGACAAAATTTTTGTACCCTCATTTTAATTTCCAATTCAATCTCTAGTCAAATTTTTGATCTTTGCATAGTTTTATCACAGAATGATTTAAAAGTGGTTCAGAATTGTTTAACTAATTTATAAATCTGTTATCAATTCAGAAAATCTGATTTGAGTTTTAAAATATCGGTTTGTAATATCAGTATATTTAATTTACAAAGCTGGGATGAATTTATAAGGGATAAATTTTTCACCCACCGGATTATATTTTCTTGAATGTTTACAACAAAAAGAGTGGAAATTACAACGCAATCTGTGTTAAACATTAAGAACTTTCTACTAAACAACCTATTTATTGCATTGGTCGGTAAGACAGAATAAAATATGTGCACAGGTACACTGCAGTGCTCAATACAGTCGGTGCCTTTTCTCCGGTAGATAGCTCTTAAACTTTCACCTGATCAATGGGAGAGTTTGAGGTCTTATCGTACAGAGAGCGCTGTGAATTATTAAGATTTTTTAGTCATAAGATTCGAGAGATCAAATGAAGTTGCAAATTATAAAAATTGGAGGAAGTTAATTTATTAAAAAGAGGAGAAAACAATTGTTAAATATGCATAACTCACTATCTTTGAATGACAAAAAAAATGATTTGTTTTAAAAAATTATTTCAAATATTGTTCTTTAGAAAAAATTACCGATTTAGTATACCAATTTTGCATCATTAGAAATGATCTATTAAACAAAAATACTGAGTCAAAAGTCTAAGAAAGTTTGTGCGAGACAATAAAATAATATGAAAGTAATGATGTGAAAAGCAATGAAAATAAAATCTCATCTCAAAAGATTTGTGATTTATTCAATTCTTTTTTTCTTCTTTTTGGATGATAATTGTATTATTTGATTCTTAGGAGTTGTCTGTTTATGCGTGAACAAATGAACGAATGTTTATAATTGGAAACTGGTCTAAAAGTGAAATCGAAGAACTGTCACTATTTGGCATGCAAGTCGATAAAAAATTCAATTGGCTTGGTAAATTTTGTTATTCGTCTGATTGAGTTAGGACTGCTTGAAAAAGGGGGCCGAATTTCTCCTCGTTAATAAAGAATTAATTTCACTTTTGAATATTAAATAGGCGTATTATAAAGTTTGCCACTCTAAATTTGTATGCATCAATTGTCCAAGCTGTCTAAAACTACAAGTAGGACATTATGTGGCTCGTCAAGTCTAAACCATTCTCTTTAACGTTAAAAATTTACGGGAGCATGTCGTATTCGTCTTCACCCACTGGAAAGGTACACTATGTTTCGCACAACAGTTAAATCCTCTACACCGTACACTTTACGGTAGGATTTAATTCATCACGAATTTTTTTTAATTAAAGATTAGCCTTACGGATTGTTACGAGGCTTATTCTTCAAATGGACTTCAGTCTCGGTTAGCGAGAACAGACTTTTTCACATTTCTCTATTTCTGTCTCTTTTCCATTGAAATGACACTTTACTGAAAATGTCTTTACCAAAGTATTAAAAATTTATTCAGTTTAATTAAATTGATCAATTCTTCGTTAACCTGATTTTAATTATTAGATCAATTAATTTCAGCAAAAGAAAAACAAACTGAAAATCAGTCTTAAACGAAATGTAAGGAAAATTGAGAGAACCATCAGTGTACAATAAATTATTTTATTAATAAACAACAAATGACTAATAAATAAATTCGACGATCAATAAATATACAAAATCAAGCAACCAACGTCGCAGCACTTGTACTTTGGTATAACCGTATCATAAAATCGTTACGGGAAAAACGTTTGTGATACATTCGATTCGAACAATTTCGTTTTCCCAGGGACCTGACGAGGGACCAATTTCCTCGCAAGGTTCAACCGTGCTTCTTTGCTTGCTATTGTATTTGCGTCATTTGGTTTTGTTTTTGTTTTTAATTTCGTTTTCCTTTCTTGATTGACTAATCAAGATCTAATAATTCGTTGCACTTCCAGAGTTGGCGGACGACGTAGACGACGAAGAGGACGAAGAGCTGGAGGCGCCGTATCCATTGTTGTTACTGCTTGGCGCGTAATAACTGTAGGCCAGATTTTGCGGTTCGATGCTGTTGCTTGAGGTCCAGACTCTGGAATAGGGACCGTTTCCGTCCCATGTGTTGGCAGCTGGATCGTAGCTCGATGTTGTTGAAGGTACAGGAGGAGCACCGTATGCTGGAACTGGATCCATGGTCATACCTATAAACCACAATCAAAATTAGTCCTCAAGTACATCTTCTTAATTATGCATCTCAATTAAATTGTGATTTTATTAAAAACTGAATTGAATTAAAAATAAATTGAAATTAAATTTGAATAATTTGCATCACTATTTAGCTTACCCGGGGGTGGCATCATGCCTCCCTTTTTGAAGAATTGCATGGCAACAAAAACGATGACAACTAAAAGGGCGAGCTTAGACATGATGAGAGCTTTCATGGCCTTGATGCCAATCAAAGCAACCAAGATTGGCATAAGAGCCTTTAGCTTGAGCTTAAGGATAAGCAGCAAGGGAAGGAGGAGCTTTTTTTTCAACAGTCCTCGTGCCTGACTGGAGACCTGGTCGCCGGGGAAGTCCACGCTCAGATCCGTCAAGCTCCTGCTGGGACGGTACTTCAAGCTCCCACCAACAAAAGGCAACTGCACGCCATAGTCGAAACTTTTGAGGTACTTGAAGGTCCTCGAAATCACAGCTTCGTCGATGGTGTCGAGGGATCTGGCATCCGTGGTGGTTCCCAGTTGGGCGTCGAGATGGTGCAGCAGCTGGTGTTTCATACAGCCGGTCCAGGAATCGGCGGAGGCACAGTTGTTGAGCGAATAGGTTAAAAAGTCCGCCGACGATAAGGTCACTGTAGCCAGAAGGCCTGCCACTGTTATCAGACGCATCTTTCACCGTCTGCGACTTGTCCTTGGAACCAAAAGCTCGGCCACGTGGTCGCGGGTTTTCGTACTCGCCGATACACGCGAATGTATGAGACACAATCGGCGATCGAACTGCAACTGACAGAGGAGTGGCATGCCCCTTTTATTTAATTTGCCCTGGTGAATCTATGTTATTCGGTCGTACATGTCAGGAATTGTCGATCGAAGGAAAATCATATCGAAATTTCACTCACGCTGAGTGACGCTGCCGAGGACGGAGGGTTCGGCTAAGGTGTACACCATGGCATGTGATGTACGTACGGGAAACGGAACTTGCCGTTTTTGTTGGTGTGGGTCTTTGGTATGTGATGAGCCTAAATTCTTCCCGACAACTGTACTGATATCTGATGCATACGTTAGTCACAAGAATAGAAATGTAATCTATAAAATAACAAAAGAGGTTTGTTCGACGTTCAAGGTGGTTCTAGTGAAAAATGAAAAAAGACAGAATTACATGAAAAAATCAGATCTTAATTGATCTCTTTGGATTTGCAAAATTTGCATGATACGTAGGGCCATGCATGTTTTGACAAATTTGAAATCAAATTTCTCACATTGTAAGCGGTAGTTTTGTGAATGGTAAATTGTAAATGGTTCTTGAAGTTTTGCCATTTTTTAAATAGAAACTGAAGATTTGGTTGAGTTTTAAACAAATTCGGACATTTCTGGAGGACAGACCTTTTGTAATAAAAAAAATTGCATCAAATAATTCTTAACATTCTATTAGATGGGTATCATTTGATTCAAAAAAACGAACCTTATGAATTCTCAACGCTTGCGAAATTAATTCTAAATTAGTTCATATTTAAAAAAATGTATTTCGTCATTCTTACTATAGGTGAAAAACTTTTATCAACATCTATTTTTTAGGAATGGAAAAATTACAATAATAATTTTGTAGGATTATTTATATTGTATCTTGAAATAAATAAGTATCTTGATACAAAGTACCGTTTTTTGATATATGTGTAGAAATGTGTAATCATAAATCCTTCATGTACAAATTGCTGGATACAAACATGGAGCAACGTAATAAAACTTTCGTTTTCTCATAAAATATCATAAGTCAGGACATACATTTTCTAGTAAATGGAAGATGAGCTTGTTTGAATACTAAATAAGCAGAAGGACTAATATAACATTTATTTGTGGTTGTTTCAGACATACGAAGAATATCAATTTCAACCCTCGATAGATATAATCTTGAAATTTTCTAAAATACACCGTGGATATCAAATAACAATAATATCGATTAAAGAAAATAAGGTTTCAGGATTAAAAAATGAGCTGACGAATCCAGGAGAATATACAGCTACAATTTTATAGTCTAAATTTGTAGAGTTTAAATTTATTTATATAAGATTCGTTCTATATTCATTCATATTTTTATATAAGATTTATAAGAATTTTTACAATTTGTGGAGTTTGAAAAATTTTATAATTGTCAACATTCCTTAACATTTTCAAAATTATTATTTTTAAATTCATATTTATGTTCATATTTAAAAAAAAATGTTTCAACTTCCAAAGATACTATACTTTTTAGATGTTAGGAATTTTATTGTTTCAATATCGAGTACTTTAATATGAGTACTTTAAAACTTGTTTCTCAAAAAATTGCAATGATATTAACTGATGATCTTCATATAATATTTAATTATAAAAATAAATTTTTTATGTTTTTAAATTGTTATTACTTCGTGAGTCGTTCCTAGAGAGTAAGCATGCAAGATAATGTTCGCAAAACCAGCTTCATTTTTTATCCACTCAGTGAACATTGAGTTGATGATGTTGACTCATCTCATTTATATCTCAAAAATAATGCAGCAGGCGCGATTCCTAAACCGATCAGTTTCAAGTTACTTTCTGCTCTGCGGAACGTGATGATTTTCAAATTGCTATTGCTAAAATATAAACATGCAAATTTTTCTTTTTACCTCACTATTTAATTTAAATAATTGAAAAAGAAAAACAAAATCTCATTACCGTCAAGTAACAATTAATTAACCAAACAAATTTATCGATACATTTATTATTCCAAATAAAAGTAAGTATCATTTCAAATAAAATCAAGAGTCATTTTTGAATAAAACGATTTTTTTTTAACACGACAAAGTATAAAACCTTAATTGACCCAAAAATCTTTTCTTCACTCATCAAACAGTGCAATAAAACACAAGAATTGAACAAATCAATTTTTATTAACAAAAATCAATCTAAGTTTTTTTTAGCTGATTGTTAGCAATTGTAATAAATATCTAAACGATAAATAAATTAACAAACGTCAGTTATCGCAATCTTGTGTACGGGTAAAAAAGAGGGAAACTTATTTTACAAACACCGCGACAAACAATTTATTAATTTACATAAATAATTATCAACTAGTATGGTACAAAGCATCAGTCGCAGAATCTCCCTATGGCTTGGCGTGTGCCGAGTACGCGAGGTCGTGGGACACTATGCTGGGTTCGTCCTGGAAGGATCTGAACCGTGCAGCTTGGTACTCCCAGGGTCCGTGGGCTGCAAGAGGTGCGGCGTGACTATCAGCAGCAATCTTTTTGCAAAGTTGGAAGATAGCCAATCCAACGGAAACCACAAAACTGAAGAAGGACAGTTGAAGGGCGTTCCAAGCCTTCAATCCAAGGACACCAATGGCCAGGGGGATGAGGGTTAAGGCCTTGAGCAACACGAACACCAAAATTGGAATGATGACTTTCTTCAGCTTCGACTTGCGCGCCTCCTCCACTGCTCGACCTTGTCCGAACTTGACGTCGAAGCTCAGCTGGTCGTCTTCAAGGTTCCTGGCACTGACTTTGACCGAAGTTTCAAGCGGAAGCTTGAAGGTGACGTCGTGCGATGTCAAATAACTTTGTGCGTTATCTAAGAAACTGCCTTCACCACGGGCTGATACCTCGTCGACCGGGTACGAGTTGCGAGTCACTTCCACAGTTTCTGAGACCTACAAGTTTCATCAAATAAATTTCTAAAAAAGGTGCGCACAAATTAAAAATGTTTTTTAATAGCGTGAAAACAAGATGTTAAAATAAGTTGATTGAGCAAATGACGAAGAGTATTAAGAAGGTGGAGATTAAAAATTTGATGTACCTTAAAGTTATCTTTGCGGAAGATCTGATCCAAGAGGTTGAGCACTTTGAACTTCATGCAGGAGATCTCGTCGTTTTTGTGGGCACATTCGCTTTTGGTTTGGTCCATCATGGTATCCATGCTGGTGCCCTTCCAAAATTCATTTTTGGCTGGTTGCGCGGCTGCCAAGGCGATAAAGCAACACAAAACGAGAACCTTCATCTTTCGAACTTTGATTTTGATCCAACCTTGGAACTGCGACGACAAGCCGAAGACTGATAACGTTGAGTCGGGTTGATGGCTATTTATATGAGAACCTATTGTCGCACTCGAATTGTCCCGATGTGACATGCATGTCCCTACCACATGCACAATTTTCTTTTCGTTCGGTATGGTATTCGATTATTGAGGCCTCGCAGGATGCATGTCGCGACTTACTAATGAGAGCGATGGAACCGGACGATGAGCCGCAAAGTTAGGACAACACAAACTCTATCGAACCCTACACGCGCCACGAATGGCAATCGTATCTGCGGTCGCTTTACGCGACAAGTGAAAGAGGATTTTGCTCGAGATAATGCGAGTTTTCTTTATGAATTGAACATTTTTTTGTTCAATTTCGCCTCGTAAATTTTGTGTCGGCCTTAAATCAATGATCGGACATTCCAACGTGGACAGTTTGATACGCAGATTATTCTGTAAAATCAAAATAAAAGAAGTCTGTAGGGACAGATGGGGTAATTGTGACAGATGGGTAACTGTGACAGATTACCGAAATTATGTTCTTATGTTTCATCGAAAAAAATATTGAATTTCGATTTCATCTTTATGAAACAATTTTAAGAGAGGCTAAAGTAAATTGTAACGATTTGGAAATAAAAAGTTAAATGGTATAGAATAGAGATTACATCACTCATAATAGTATTTTTAAGCATTATTTTTATTTTATTCAATTTACGATTTTTTATCAAGTTTTGAAACAACAAAAAACTATACTATAGTTTTAATTGTTTTAGTCAATAAAAATGTTACCAGTATTTTCAATTACGTTTAAAAAACTTTTCAGGTAAATCATTTTTTAAAACACATGAAAAACTAGTTTCAATTTTATTATTCCATGACAATGAAAAAGTTTCGATTTGATTTGGAATGTCGTATGACTTATCTTTGAAGAAATGAAAGTGTTTATTATTCCGCATTGATACTTTAATATAACTGTATGCATCGCTTTATCTGCTCTTCTTGCATACCTTGATTAATTTTATTACACGTAATTAGGAAACTGGAACACCATGCTGATTTCATTTTGATTAAAAATCAAAAATGAAATAAAAATCAAAATCAAAAACTTTCTCCAGTAATAAAATTTTTGAGAAAACAAATTTTTTTATCGTCTCTTTTATTTTCGATCCCAGCAAATTTACAATGTCTTACCACCTAAAAACTGTTTTGATCACAAACTGAGTGATTTTCATTATTCATACTTCATTACGATTTTTGAGTATTAAATTTATTCGCTTTTCTCGCTTGTTCGATTAAATCCTCTCACGGGGCAGTTGTAAAAACTTTGTGTGATTTATGAAACAAAACTTTGTAATTTGTAATTTGATAGAAAAAATTAATTTTCGTTCAAATAACAGATTTTTGCAAGTATAAAAAAGTGATAATAATTCAGTGACGTAAGAACTCTAGACTCATAAATAAAAATATAAAAGAGGGATGACAAAACTGGTGCACAAATATTCGACCTGTGAACCGGAAACCTCATATTTCCTCGAGAGAACTATGTCATCGAGTTGTTCGCTTATTCATAACACGTTGATGACTCGCCATGACATTACGTTTGTCTGCAACTTTTTCGCATTGAACTTTTAAGTGGATTACGATTCCCTCCGAAGTGTCATCGCTGAATCAATCAGGCATATTTTGTTACACACTGCAAATTCTAACCGCATCGTTGACCATTTTTTTTTTTTTTTCATGATCTCGTTTATAATTTCCGATCGATATCTTTGATAAGTTGAAATTGATGCACGTAAGTCACTGAATCTTTTACGACGTCTCCAAAAGTACATTTTTCAAAACGTGAACTGTTCCAAAAGAGCAGGACAGTTGTCACATGCATACAGAATGTACCAGGCTGTCAGCTTGTTTTTTTCTGAAATCACCGCTCAACGTAACGCATAATTTAATATTACGCGGGCATAAAATTATGCGGCGTCACAGCAAACTGGACTAGTCATTTCTCAGAACTTTTTCTTTCAGACGTACCGTATGGAACTAAACGGGCAGCACTCGAACAATTACCTCGTTCAATAAAACTAATTCAGTTGTTTTTTTCTTCCCTTCATTTCCCACTGTCATTTAAATCTTTATAATTTCAACCTTTCGAATCAAACGTGATCTTTCATTCAACATTTTCAATCAACCAATCAGGAATTACAAAAGAAGAAAAACAATACAATATTGTATAAAATTTGTTTTTATTATTTCCACAGTTCCTTCGATTGAATAAATTAATAAATAAATTAGTTTTGGTGATCGCTGTCAAATTGTCAAAACTCAGATTCATTTTCGGTATCCTCTGTAAGGTCCATTTGGCGACGTTTCCCAGTGTGCCGGAGTTTCGACAGGTGGATGACCATAATGGACCACTTCGTACGCGACCTTTGGTTTGGTCAGTTTGAAGATCAGCAGAGCTCCGCTCAGGACAATGGACAGCAGTCCCAACGTCAAGGCTTTCCACGTTTTAAGCGCTATCAGAGCCAGTGCAAGTGGAACAATCGCGGTGGCCTTAAACTTGAGACCCAATAGGAAAGGAATCACGACCTTCTTGACGAAACCCCGACCTGGAAGCAGAAAATTACACTCACTCTTTCTGATAATTATGTGGTTGATGTTATGATGAAACAAAAAAAAAGTGAAACTGCACACAGGTTTGTTTGTGCAAATGCATCTGGTTACACAACGAAAACACGTTCACCTGCACTTGGCCTTCACTTTACCTTGACCGTTTGGATAATCTGTGAGTGGAACACTGACGGATCTAGGCACGTTGTCGATCAGCGATCTGGGCACGATGTTTGATCCAATTATGCTTTCAGGCAGTCTGGCTTCGACGTGATGGCTTGAGAGGTAGTCGTCGAGTTTCTCCAACATCATCGACCTGAGGAGATGCACTCGAGAGGTGTCGAGTGTTCCTTGGGACGAATAAAAGTCGCTGCCATCGTCCTCGGTTTTAAACGACCTGACGATCGTCAGATCCTCCGTTATCGGAACTCTCTCGCTTTTTGCAGCCTCGCTTAAGTAGGACAATAATTTTGGCTTCGCACACGAGAGCAGAGAGGAGGATTCTGCGCATCTGGAACAAAATTTTTGTTTTGATTGTTTTTTTTTTTTTTGTTTTTTAATTGTTAGTTGAATGGGTTGGATTTGGGGGAAGGTTTTAAATATGTACTTACTTGTAGTAGATATCTTGAAAGGCCTCTGCGGTGGTTCGGACATCCTGTGCGCCAACTATGACAGCCCCGAGGGCCAACAAAGTGGCGAAAATAATTTTCATGACGGGACCACTGTTGGATCGAATCCTGAAGCTAAGCACCGAATGCACAATTGAACAACGACGACTCGGTTTTATACTCGGAAGCTTTGTGCGTTTGGTGAATTTTGATTAGGGACGTGCTATCACCCAATGAAAGCAAGGTGCGATAATCTAGGGTGACAATGTCCCAGCAGTGTGGTATAAATGCGCTTTGACATTTGATTTACGTTCTTTTATTGTTTGAGGATGACGACTGTGTAAACATTATCCAGATCTAGTTTCAACAATTGCACATTAAAGGCGGTTTGTAAAAATGTCGGTGAATGAAAAAAACTGAACAATTTTTGTTTCATGATACGAGCTCCCGATCGGTAAGAAATAAGGACGAATTCAAGATGGTAAGCAAAATTTTTGGGATTAAAAATGTTGTTTGCGGTGAAGTTCAAGATAGAGATGAAAAAGATAATTAAAATAAGGGTTAAACTTTAACAGATTGATGATCAATCATTTATTAGTTGACTTGACTTTTAAAAGTCAAGTTTGAATTTTTAATTGTACTTCTTAAGTCTCCATTTTATTTCAAGTTAGTAGTTTTGATTTGCAAAATTGCTACCTGTCAAAATCATCTGGTATTTTTAATAAAAGATAAGGCAATTTCAACATTTCATTTATATTTTTTTAATCGGACATTAAATTAATTAATTAATAATTTTCTTTTGTGATTAGAATAAAAATTTCAGAAGAAATTTTTTTCCACCAATATTGTGTGATGGAATACGATTCAATTTCACAAGCAACCCAAAAGTAATTAATATTTTCATAAAAAAAATCAATTGTAGAAAAACAATTTTGTTCGAAAAAAATATTAAAATCCTATAAAAAGATTGATGGTCGTTACGGAGGTTATAACTGTCTTGAAATCTTGAAATAATGAACATAACTAGTTCATAAATCGCAAATCATTATGATTACGTTTGAAAAATTGAAAGGCGTAAAGTTTGTTTAAAATTGTTTCATAATCTCGGTTGTAACATTGAGTGGTCTCAATGCTAGAGCTGAATAATTGATATTGAAATAAAATATTCGAATGTTTTTGTCTTGATACATTAATTTTTCTGTACAAAACCTAATTATAGACTACGCAATAAAGATACCGTTACAGAATCTTATATGAACGTCACACCAATTTCTTTTACTCACAAAATGATTAATTTGAATACCTTATTTTTTTATTATTTTAATAAATGGATGTTGGGTTAAATTTTGTTCCTTAAAATGGCGCGTTAAACGTTTAAATTCAACGATAAGAAGAAGACAATGTGGAAAAAATTACATCCCATCATGCATTCACTTACCGTAATTCGAAAGTTTTCTCACATAACTTGTTCAAATATGTTTGTTGTTCCATTCAGTTGCAAATTTGACCGTACCAGAAACTTGAAATTCATTCATCGAAATTGAAGTAAAAATTTAATAACAAAATTACAATTGTTAATGAATCAATTTGTAAAAAAAACATTTGTGTGGTTAAATAGAATGCATTTTTAAATAAAAACCAGAGCCGTGCAAAATAATTAGAGAATTAATCGGGCATTATTCGTTGCACTGAATCCGCGGTATAAAAAAAGACCTTTAAAATTCAGTAACGGTAGTGAACAATAAATAATTTGCAGTATCTCAAGAGATACTCAGCGAGCGTATAGTGTGAAAAATGTATGCCTCGCAACATAATGCGATACTTTCAATGCCGTAATGTTTATCTTCAATTTGAGTGAAATAAATAATAAAAACCAAATTGCAAACATTTTGAAGGATGTATATCATTCTCACAATAAAACATAAGATAAAATTCTCAGCTGTTTAATGCAAACTGTATTTTTATCTGTAAAAATGAAGGTTCTTATGATGATAAAAGATGTAATTTAATTTATTATAAATTCAAACTATATTCTACACCGTGAGACGATCTTGTCATCGATTAGGAAAAAGTAGGAAACGAAAAAAAACAGTATGAGTAATCGTAATAGTGTTTATTTTACAAGAAATAACAGTAAACACACAAGGTCTCAAAAATATATTTTCGAAAGCGATTTCGGTCATACATACAAATCAACTCCCACTTTCCCCGCATTCAGACAACTTAACTGAAAACAATTCTTGCATATGGCATTCGAGTGCAAATAAATAATAATAAAAACAACAAGTAGCCTAAACTAGAGTACACTATATGACAATAAATTAGACTTCCATCGAAGAAACTTTAATTAATCAATGATAAGAATAATATTAATCAATAAGCTGAGCTAAATTTTAAGATTTTCGTCTAACCGAAATGTGCTCTTGCCAACATGTGAAATTGATCTAGCTTATTAACTAATATCATATTTTTATTGCCATACGATTCTGTCGGTCGAAGATCTTTAACCTTTTTTTAAAATTTGTATTCAAATTTAAATTACAATACAAAATTGTCCATATTTTTCTTTAAAAAGTACAAAAAAGTCATTTCCAAATTTAAAATTGATTTAAAAAGTCAAAATCCAAAAAAGATTGTTCGAAAGTACAAAAACGATCTTAGACCAATAGATCATCATTTGCAGAAGCTCGCGTTATATTATTTTTTTGATTCGTTCCAAGTTTTACAGTTTATTAGCACACGGGTAACTTTTTTCACAATCCCCACGATCCTGTCCTAATCTGGCTGCACTCACATATAAGTGAAATCTTTGGCTGGATTCAGTAGGAGGGTTTCTGCTCGGTAGATCATGACTGTCTCTGAAAAAGACAAGAACAAAAATGTCTCAGTACATTGATCACAAACTGAAACAAGCAACTTTCAACAACAATTCGTAAAACCAATCTAACCGAAAAATTGAAATAATAAACAATGAAAATTATACAAAACCACGAATCTTCGGAAAAGACAGTTCCGTGCTATAACAATTGTTTAATAAATTTATACCACGAAGTAATGATATTTGAAAAATTTAATGAAAAAAAAAAAACGTATTTACGTCCGTTACTTCGAAATACCAATCTGAGGTAACATTCATCGAGTTCGATCGGTTTTGAACCGATCTTCCGTTACTGGCTGTAGGCGCGTCATAAAACTAAAACCCCGGATTATAATTTCCACAAGGCCAGAGGCTAGAAAACAATCCATGAAAAAAAGTTCTTTTTCTCCTTAAAAAAAAAAAAAAAATAGTGAAAAGTCGAGACAAGACAACCAAGTGTAACTGCGAACAAAAATCGACAGATATTGGCTGTGACCTGATTGGGCATAATTCGGGGCACATCAGTACCTGGACAACTCATTGGAGACGAGATTGCTGCTCGGCGAGTATCCCAACGGGTCTCTGTAAATCTTGCAGACGATTGAAATCTTGCAACCCTCGTCCACGATGCCCATCTGGAGAAAAATGTCGTCGAGTCGCTGCACGATGGGGCCGAAATAGTCGTCGTCAAAGACTTGTTTCGGCAGCTTCTTGCCGGGTATCCTGGCGATGGTGACCTGCGGTTTGACTACAGTCGCAAGCACCTTCGTCACTGGCATGATCGTGGGGTTGGGCCTGATTCCAGTGGCGCCGGCAACGCTAACCGCGGGACTGCTAAAATCCGAACCCCTCCTGCTGACTTTGTCAGGCGAGTAGGCAGAGTAGGCCAGATTGTGGGCCAAGGGGGAAGGTGGTTTGTAACCCCCGTAAGGTCCAGGATAAACCGGTCCTATTGGCTCGTCGTAGGGCTCTTCGTTGGGTTCGATGCCCCATTCCTTCAACTCCTCGATGTCCTTGCGGTACTGGACACCTGGGTGGGCGTAATCGTAACCGTCGAACTCCTCATAGGGCGCGTGGTGAATCGGCGGGTGAACCGGCGTCACAGCTGGAACTGGCACCGGTACCGGCACGTGGTGATGGTGGTGCGCAATCTGAAAGGTCAATGTAGGTCAATGTTATGACACCGGACAATAAATCATTCACGATTGCTCATTTCAAACTGGTTCTTTTTTTTTTATTATTTGATGATTTAGTTGATAATTAATATATCTGAGATGACAGAGTTGGAATGTGCGATGCAGTTAATGCAATTAAGTGCATTGGCATCGAGGGAAGTCAAGAATTTAGGTGAAAAGAATTGAACTTCGCCTGGTTAGTGAGCTGAATGATTTGAAAGAAATTTTACATGGGGAGAGACCAAGGTGATTGTAAAATTTTTGTTATCTCATTGTTGAAAATAATGAACAGTCATGGTTAAAGTTAAAATCCTGAAGAAATTTGAGATGTATGAAACTGAAAAAGATAATTTTTTATGTGGTTGCGGGTTTCTAGAAACTCCGGCTTGGATTTTACCTGGTGATGATGATGGTGGTGCTTGGTGGAGCTGTAGTAGCTTGAGCAAAGTTTGAACACGTGCGCGAAGGCTGGCACGAAGAAAAGCAACAGCTTGAGGAACAGCTTCTTCGCTGTGCCAACGCCGAAGAGGAACGGTATCACGAACATGAACTTCACCTTGATGAGCTTGATGATCAGCATCGCGGCTAAAAAACTCATGAGCAACTTGTTCTGTATAAATTTGCCTGCAAACATTTCAAAAGCAGACCCATCAAAAACTCATACATTCATTTCAATTCTTATTCAACAACTTATTTGTATCATCTTCGTACGTATTTTCTTGAAGATCCGTCCCTGACTCTCCAGGTCCTTCTGTCCAAAGTCCACCCTGACGAGGGCACCATTATCGTCGATCTCTCTCGGACTGATCTTCAGATTGGCACCTTCGAAGAAGAATTCCGGTAGCTGCAGCTCGTAATCTCGAGTGGCTAGAAACTTGACAGTCTTGCGACGTAACGACGAGGTGATTTCCTCCAAGGGTGTGAGGCGCTCATGGTCGAATCCCCTGTCCTCGACATTTGACGGGCAGTCCGACTCCCTCGAGTCGTCGATCACATTCTCGTCCACATCTCCACGGTCACAGTGCTGATACTGGAGCTGATTTTTTCGCAGCACAAGTCCGTCAAAAACCGTGATGTTGTCGCGCTCGATGAACGCGCTGTCCAGATAGGTGTAGGCGTTCTTCTGGATGCACGAGAAGCTCACGCGTTTCTTGCAGTCCCGCAGGAGTCCGTGCCAAAGTTCGTTGCCGGTTTCGTTGCCGATGAAATTTTGGAAATTGAAGATCCTCGTGAACCTGGTGTAATTGAGGAAGCTCGCTTGGGTCGAACCGACCACCAGACACACCATCAGAACCGTCGCGGGTCGCAACATTTTTGACCGTAGCCTGATTCGGGAGAGTGCACAAACGCGGCCCTTTCTACGGGCATGTCCACTCAAACCTGCTGACACTGGTCACAAAAACCGACCTGCCATCGCACACGCCGGGGCTCCCTGTCACCGGTGGCTCGCGCGCGCAAACATCTGACCCCTACAATCTCCCGTTGAAAACTAAAGCTCCTCCGGTATCTACGAACCCAGTCGCCAAGTGTGTCAAAGAGTCTCCTACTCCTGCTCCGAACATCCGCGGAAGGTCATTATCGTCCACTCCTCTATCTCTCTTTCTCTTCTTCGCTCAACCGATTCTCATTCCACCTCTCGCTTGCACGGTGGTTCAGTTTTCAGTTTTCGCTTGCGTTTATATGTTTCATTTACCAACTCTCGTTCACTGTCCTCTTTCGGATTCTCGTTTCGTTTCATGCTCCTTTGAGTATTTAATAACACAGGTGCAAATGATATGCGACCGATCAGTTCTAAGTCACTTGACCTTTTTTTATTTCTCTCCAGTTTGTTTGTGTGTATGTTTTTTTTTTTTTTTTTTTTTGACAATTTATAAAAAGAGGCCCCATTTGATGTAAAATTTTTTGTAAATGCGTTTGAAACACGTTTTCCTTAATTGTCGGGAAGCAATTATGAGGAATAACCGAGTTCTTTAGGAGTGCCAAACTGTGCCTTAGACATCGAACGACACGTGCTTCGACAAAACACAGATAAACTAAATTCATGTAATTTAGCTAAAATGCAACCGCTAAGAGCGATGAATTTGATTCGACGCACCTGAGTTATACTTAAAGTAAATGAATTAGAAAGAATAAATGAAAGAAGAAGGAATTTTAATTTGTGTATTGTTTTTTTTTTCATTCATTTTTATAATTTTGCTTGTTTCATTCATTTGTGGCAAATGATTAGTTTTTGTTTATTAAAATTGTTATGCAATCTTAATAATTGGCGTTTTATTAATTTTTGTCTCATAATCAGGATCAGAGTTTTATTTATAGAAAGTTCAGTTTTGATGGACATGAATGGCGAAAAGGGGAACACAAAATGGTAACAAAAAAGATGCTGTCAATTGTACTGGCGAATTTCAATTGACGACGAATCAGTTATCGATAATCGTTATGCTAATCATTTTCGGACGGAACAGAGGTGTCAATTGTTTGAAAATCGAGGCAACGATTCGAAAGTGCTCCACTCATATTTGTACGAACGCCTAACGGTATTATCGCATATCGATATAATTGCGTTCGAGCATCTGAAAACCTCGTGGACAAAACCTGGTCGGGTTTCAAAATTAGCGCCCAATTGATTGTTCATTCTTTGAGGTCGACTGTCTCAAACGTTATTCAAATGCGATGTAAACATAATTATAATTATATTCCGGAAAATAATACTTTTAACGGTAAACATTGACCACGAATTATAACGTGGATGCATGCATTTAACATTGAGAACGGAATGGTGAGAATGAATCTTGAATCACGAATTTCAACTAAATTTGGAATTTAAATTGTGAATATAATAATACGACTCTGTAAATTAGCCAACGTCATTTTGAAAGTAAAAATTAAAACAAAATTGAGTAATCAAAGGATTGATGAGATTCCACGCGAATTCAAGACCAAAGATCTCTCGATGAAACAAACATTTTTTTTTTAATTTTCGAAATCTTATTTGACATTTTGGAGGCAACAATGTTTATGAAAGAAAATGTTAATTCAGCCCATTAGAATCAGCCGGGCAATTCCAGGCGGTCGACGAACGGCCGCTCGTCTGAATTTCATTGACCCACAATGGGTAGGTCTGTGGGTAGGTAGGTTGTTGCTTGACCGTCTTACGTGTTCCGTCGCACGCTGCCGAAAAGCGAGCTCTTTTTAATTTCATATATCCTTTCTTTATTCTCTGCTCTGAAATTTTCCATTAGATTTTTCGCCAGTTCCAAAAATAATGCACACTTAATGGCGTTCACTTTCTACAGATGAGTATGTTATGTGAACATCCACCTGCTTCAGATAAGAAAAAGGAGAAAATCTAATAATGATGTGCAATTTTCCAGATGAAGTAATGTTACCATCGCTGATGTCAATCTAAGATTGAAAAAATGCATCTTTAAATTTTAGTGATGAAATTTAAAGATCCAAATTTTTAGCTTGTTAATTGTTACACAATTAGGTTATTGATCTCGTGATTTTCTGGAATTCCAATGAAAAAGATAGAAAGTTATCTCTCATGTGTTCCGATGATTTGAGTGTTTTTTTTTCTTCATCTCGGCGCTGTTTTAATGATTGTTATAAAAATGTACTTGTAAACTCAGAATTGTGTTTAATTTCTAATCAATGTAAAAGAAATCTGACGTTATAATTGTATAAAAAATTATTATTCGAGAGAAACTGCAAAATTTGAATATATACACATTCATTCATAAAATCGACAACTGCGCATGAATGGATTAAAACCGTTTTCTAATGACTTATTTGCATAAATCCGACAACTTTTCTTTCAGTTTATAATCAAGTTTAATGGAGAGCATCCTTTTTTTTTTCACATTCACACGATCGGCCTGTTCAGGTGTACCGAATGAAAAGTTCGTGGAACATCTCCAAAAAGATTTGTGAATGAAAATTTTCCCCAACTTCCGCCAGACCAGTACATTTTTCACGAAAAGACATTCCGCACGTTCCAATAAACTCATTAATCTCACTTTTCACGTTTTTCTGCAAAAAAAAGTCTGGCCGATATTAATACCACATCAATGGGCCCCATTGTGACGTGAAATGTGTTGATCTAGGAACGTGTCACTACATAAAAAAGCCGGATCTAATCGTATTTTGAAATTCCTCACAAGTCCGACCGAGTCGTGTTTGAGCATGCGACTAAAATAAGTCGCATGATATATTTTGAGCTACTGAATTTAGCGGGCACAATGGAATACAAACGATTGTATACCTTAATCGTCCCGGACGTCTTTCACAGGTGCAGGAGAACGCTGTAAATTATCTCAAACGTGCTACCTTTTTTACAATCTGCACGTGGTCCATCATGGCGGTGAGTTCAGTCGATTTTTTTGCGGAAAATGCGTAAAGGACAATTAACGAAACGTGATCAAGAAAAAAAATCCCCAATTAAAAAAAAAACTTTTTTTTTTGGTTCAATTCGTCAAGACAGGAGTTTTTGCAAAAAAAAATACAACTGATGATTATTTTTACATTTTAAATAATTCAGATTGTTCGTCGAGTTTTCAGACTGACTTTCATTCGACTTACTTTTACAATTTCAAAGAAAAAATGTTTCTTTTGTACTACTAAATGATGATCTGGAACAAAACCGACAACTATATTAGTACTCAAATTTAGTTACCCAACGGAACAATATGTTTACCAGCAGTGTCATAATGTTAGACCAACGAGCACCAAGTAGAATAGAAAGATCTTCCATAGATTTGTTGACTGTCTGATTGTATACAGCAGCATAAAGCCTATTACGGCGTCTATTATGTAGAAAACATGAAATTACATCAAATTACTTAGGTGCGAAAGTGTTCACTTTTTCACGTGCAGAGTTGTTTGATGGTTATATTTGTGTCATTACGAACACAATAGCAGCTTTGCAAGGAAACAAAGTGACGAATCAGAGGTGATATAAATTTTCATCACTCATCATCCTGTATTAAAATCGCCCATAAATTCAGAATTTAAAAAATTAGAAATTATTTGATATTGTGGCACAGAAATGTCTTGAAAGCAAACTTTAATTCAAAGTCCAAATTCTTAAACATCCTCATCGTCCTAAATAATTTCAAATTAATTAGATAATGTGATTTAAATAATTGAAAAGTGCAGAAAAAAATTGACTGTAAAAAAAAGTCGATGAAACGATAATTGTTTAGCTGTTTCTGATTTATGATTGCGTATCCGTTTCATGACGAGCTATTTATTAGAATAAAGTATCTAGGGGACACGATACTTTTCTGCATTAATTTATCGCCTGTCGTAAACGGCGGCATACCGTCTGTTCCGTGTCAGGGCACAAAGTAACCGAGTCGGCATGGTCTTCCTCGTTTCCTACACAGGAAAGTGAACCGATTCCAGATTTACTGAATTATTTGAGGGCGCATTTTTTTTATGCGCTTGTGATAAACTTTCTCCCTGATATTCTTGATGGGTCAAGTTCGCTAGATTTTGTGCCACGATGAACGATGACTAGGTTACCTAACGGTGGCCGAAGGAAGTTGTCAAACAAAAACAACTAGACATCGGTTCGCCTCTACGGAAAGCTGCCGAGTCAGTATCACAATTAGCTCTTATGACAATGACTTTCCACAATCAAATCGCATCAGGACAAAAACAAAAAAAAAGTGGTTACATTTTGTGGGTCAATTTTATGTAAAACAGTAGGACGAAACTTTCACCGATAAGGCGTTTATCTTTTCGTTGTTAGCGCCGATTGTGACGCGTAAAGATTTGCCAATTTGTCATCGCTGAACTGCCCTGACTAAGTGGCCAGAGAACACTCTCGAGTCTGACGACTAATTAGGTTTTTCACTGAGAGGCAATTTTGAATAAATCATATTGGTGCGTTTAGTTTTTAATGCCTTATAACGGATTTTCTTTTGTGATCGGGTTCGAATGAATTCGGACAAAAAAGTCTTTTTTTGGGGTTCGATCTGTCCGGACCCATATTCCTAACGGTGACACAGAAATAAAAACAACCAAGCTAGGTCAGAATTTAAATTATCCTCCGAGATTGTTCGTGGTTCTACGTTATGTACTTGATGTTCAAACTTGTGACTCAATTAGCCAACAGGTTCGGCTGAGTTATTTGACATCCTTCAAGTCTTGAGCTTTTAATTGGAAAATTCAAGCGAGATTTTTCAATAAAACAGTTACGTTCTGGTTGAAGAAAATATTTCAACCCTTTCCAGTATTCGTACATCAACTTATACGGTAATTAAAATGTTTTGAATACTTTTTGAAAACTAAATCATTCAACGAAAAAAAAAAATGTCTTGAAAGTTTATAATGTAACTGTTTTTATATATACAGAAATTATGATATACTGTTACACTTTCGACCATGACTGATAACGAATGGTGGTACACTTTTAGGGAAACGTAAAAATCTTGCACAATGCCGTGCACCGTTTTGCTCGGACGATTTCTGACGATGCATTGTGGAGATGAAAAATACACGAGTCTCCAGTGGAGCTTGACTTCCCCTCATTACGGAACTATTGATTTGTGCCGCATGCCATTGTCAATTGATATTATTAACTTTTCTTTTCTCATAACCGCCTTGTTATATGATCATCGACACAGCGATATGACCATAAACATTGTAACTGGTGCGATGGAGCGTCCATCCAATAAATTTCTCGAACGTCAAACCTAATTGACTGTGATAATTATTTCATCAGTTGAAATATAAAACAATCATCATACACAATAAATGAAAATTAATGATTAATGATTTTATTTTAATATAAAAAATCTACTGAATAAAAAATGTCTGCAGAAAATTTTTCTTCAGCTTCTTATCCTAGGCTTTGAATGGAACAATAAATTTTGAACCAGCGATGTATTTGCACTAATTGGTCACATTGATCAGTGAAGATCCCCAATTAAAAATTGCAAATTGCATAAAGATTACGGCTGCTTGATTTACAATATCAAAAGATAACACGGCAATGCAAAAGCATCGACAGTTATATGATGTTAATGAGCCTGTACGGAGGCAGGTTCGTATAACGTAATTGTGGTTTACAGTAAAAGTTCTGGTATGAGTTTTGCGCGCGCAGTTCAATTGAATTTTCATCGCTGATCAAGTTCGACGGAAGATTCGAAACAAAAAAGAGCATTGCGTCACCGACCGGGAGACACCATTATTGGAAAATCTAGTTCTCATCGTGAGTTTTTTTATACTTGTGTCAACGCGATTGCGTGCGGTATAACGTATATGGTTACTGAACCATCCAACGTCTTGAGGATTAACATGCCGTTATTTTCATCAAATAAAATCATATCGCAGACCAAAATTGTGTTATTGCTATCATGCACATGACACATCCGTCCAAGTAGGTTAGCGTACTGATTTTCGGATGGCACATCATGTTTTACTCGTCATCAATCAGAAAGTCGTCATATTCAATTTTGTAAATAATAATTACGTTCTTTGTGAGAAGGAAACAAATCTGACAACTGAATCTCAGTCTGGTAAAATGTACAATTTTACTTCTTACTTTTTTCGCTTACAGAGCTAAATAAATAATTTATTTTGAGTAAAAAAACACAAATAGAAGTTTTCATTTGTATGAATTGTCCCTGGTTTGTCTGCTGCCGGGGTTCAATTCCGTTGAGTTCCTTCGGAAAAGATTACTTATCCTACCGAAATGGTCCATGTTGTATTTTTTCATCTCGGCTTTGCGATAATTCGTAGGATAAACGTTGAATTTTTCACGGTCGTCTTTCTTTGCTGACCTCTCGTCAGTAAGCTCGTTTTCGTTTTGACCAAGCGAGCCTGCGCGATAGTAAGCCATCGTACGCAGAGGGGCAGTTTCGTTCCATGTGTCGGTCAAGTTACTTTCTACCTGCCAAGGAATTTGTTGGTTCTTTGCGGTCAGGTCGGTATTTGTGTTTTCCGGGCCTGTTAGATCTTCGGTCTCGGGATAGTCATAGTCGTCGGTAATGGTTTTTCTTTCAAAGCTGCGTCCCCAGCCTCCGCCTCCACCGCCGCCTCCAAGATCGTACCCGCCACCTCCGGACGATGGGGCTCCGTAACTGCTGGGTGGTGGCGCTCCGTAACTATCCATTGGCGCGCTACTTCCGCCTCCGCAGCATCCACCTCCACCGCCGCCTCCTTTGGAAACCCAAATTACTTCTTTTGAACCTAAAAGAATATAAATATTAAAAGGAGGCTCAGACGAATTTCAAGTTGAATGATGGAATGTACATTTTATAATAAGAAAAAAAATAATCTAAGCTAGTTTTTGGAAATTATTTTCCAAGTGAACAGCTAATAAAGGAAGCCGGTGGGAAAACTTGGACAATTCTGACCAGTGATAAATATTCGAGATAATTAAAATAATAAAAGACCCAATTGAACTCAACTTTTTATTAATACCAATATTTTTAATTTTGTTTAAAGGTTTGACAATAAGATATCATACATTCTTTGCGGTCGATTTTACAACTATTGGATATCATCTAAGATAATGATTTGTACATTTTAATTGAAAAGCTAATGAATGAATGGGATTGAACAGTTTTTTTTTTTTCAAATTAAACGAGTAACGTTTTACATCGTCTGAGTTTTTCCGCCTGTAATAGCCCCTGTTTCTTTACTGCCTGATAGACGTAGGTGTAAAGATTGCAACAGGTATTGAGTGTACATTTTTTACAACAGATGCTCATCAATTTTCCCCAAAGAACAATGAAATATTATTGTTTAAAGTACTTCTGTGCTCAAAGCGCAAGAAATAAAATGATTAAATCCATTTTTATTTTAACTTCTAACATTTTTTCATCGATTCTGTATTCACTATAAACTGAAGTATCTTTAAAAATGAAAACAAATAAAATAAATGAAAAGAAAATGAACACTTTTTGTCAGACTTTTTGTCATGTTTCTTGTTTTGTGCTTTAAAGATAATTCGGAACATAAAATTTTTACAGTAAAAATATATTTTTCCTCTCCAATCATTGACTTTCACCATCCATCAATAATAATTGTATCACTATTAAACTTTCATTATTAAAATATCAACGCCCAAGAACAGTTTGAAATAAATCTCACTGCATCTTATATTGTTATACAATATTTCTATCATTTGGTATGTCTGATGTTAACCTATTTTATATCACTTGCTTTGTTGCTATGGGTGTGTACCAAAGCCTAATCCATTTTTTATTTTAATATCAAAATATCAAAAGAAATTTTATGCTCCGTAATCATTACTGAATTAAGATCTAACAGTTTGATCTTGTTCCACTTTCATGAAACATCACGATTCGGATCTAAGTGACTCGTCTATCTCGTAATCTTAATACCTTTATACAAAATTGAAAAATGCAAAAGTTGGAAAACTGTTGGCAAGATTTTCTTAATTAAAAAAAACAAGTCCATCTTTCATAGTCAGAGTTAATTAGTCTTTACCTCCGTCATTGCCACCTCCGCCAAATCCGCCTTTCTTCATACTCATCAGCTTCATCAGCATCATCATTTTAGACAACATGAGAGACATTCCCGCCATCATCATACCTTTGACTGAGGCCATTCCCATCATGCCTGTAATTAAACAAAATCTTCATACCTCCACTCAACTAAAGTTCTTCACTCAGACCCAAACATGGATGATCATTTTAAAAACAACTTAATTACAAAGAACTTAAATTAGAAAATTTGAATGAAAAATGATTTCATCATCGAAAATCTGATACGAATGTAAATGAAAGATGATCCAACAAACAATTACCACAGACATGGCAAAAACGGATGTTCCCTTATCACAAACAGCTCAATTACAAAAAGAAGCAATTTGTAAAGTTAATTGAATCTTTCAACGAACAAATGTGATCTCACAACTGATATCCTACCCATGAATTTCATCTTGAGCATCCCCATGGCCATCATCATCATCTTCTTGCACTTGCCCCCGCCTTTGCCGCCTCCCTTTTTGCCTCTGCCTGCAACATTACAGCATACGCAATGTACCACAATGTCGACCGAACACGATGCTTATCACTCGAGTTTCAACTGACCTTCCACCAGATTTGTATCATTGTACATAACATTAACTTGGCTCGATTTTCCGTTCCATCTTGGTAGCGTGATTCTGAGCGCGTGGCTATCAAAAAACTCATCCACGCTCTTATCAATCCTATCACTGATGTTCTCCCCGATAGCTCGCGACTCGGAAGTCGCGATCGGTGGTTTGGCGCGAATGATCGTGACCGTGGGACCGAAAATGTTGATGTCATCCAGCCGGTTGATGTCGTCGACGTAACGAGCTAACCTCGTCTGGACGCAGACGAACGAAAATTCTAAGACACAGTTGCCGATGTCCCGGAACGGAAAGTCCGGAAACCGATCCTCCTTCTCGGGCTCGGACGAGTTCACTCCCGGGACAATGCGGACGTCGACCCGCCAGCCGAACTTTTGGAAGTCAAAAACCGGCTTGCCCGGAAAAGCGACACTTCCATTGGTCACCGGGATCTCGTTCTGCTGATCCTCGAGGGCAAGGGCGCACGTAAAAGTAAGAAACAAAATCGCAAGACGCGCCATGGCTGGCGATAGAGAACAACTGTCCAGGAACCAACGAACCAACCGACAGTTTATATACATTCAAATAATGTCACTGGAAAATTTTTGCGGCGACCTTGTCACGATTGCCATTAGGCAAGTCTTAATGTAATAATCGGTTGGCTCTTTATGACAAGTGGTTGCAATTGTTTTTGTCTTCGGGCAGGTTCATTTAGTTATTCCATTACCTTTGGCACTCCGCAACACTTATTAGAGAAAGGAAACAGGGAGACCTCCTGACCGAGTCAGGATAATTGTTTCATAACACCGAACTTCTGACAAGACATTTCTTCCTTTGTTTTATTCACATCCATCATTCTTACAGGCATATACATACAAAATCTGCCTCGATCACAGTTCGTGCCGACAAATGAACAATTAATTACAATCAATAAATTATACAGTCAATAAATTAGAATAAATATTAAATCGTAGCTTCATCCAAGGTGCTCCCGCCGTTAAACCGCTGCACAATGTCAAGCAGACCGGAAGTCATTGAGTTTCTCACGAGAATTCACCTTCGCACCCCATTTGCTTTGCAAATCAGTATCCCTACTTTGGATCATCGCCGGTTCAATAGACGGTCCTGCGATTTAACGCGTTTCCGTATTTCATCACGGCTTCCTGAACTGTCTCGTGGACGTCATCCAATGACCTGCCGTAACCCGAGCCGCCGTAACCATGACCGTGAACTTCCTCGGAGCTCTGAGTGTGAGCCGTCGTGTAAACCGGCTTGCTTACGATTTCGTAAGTTGTTCTCGCTGCGTGGTGACTCGTCAGAGATTTCAGGCCAACGATCGCTGAAAGCATCAATGCCATCAGTCCGGTCATCAGAGCTTTTCCTGCCAGCATCGCCAGGGCGCCGAATCCGAGTGCTCCTAATGTTCCCTTCATCATCATCAAACCTGCCATCATACCTCCCATCCCTTTATCTTTTTTGCGACCTAAAAAGAACAAAATGAAAGGAAAAATTTTGAATAATGAAATTTTATTCATTAATAATATGTAGTTTTATAATTTAATTTATAATTTATGATTTGAACAATTTGACGACAAATTGTTAACTTTCAAATATTTTTTAATCAACTTTGACAATCATTGAAAATTTTGTTCGTTTCTTAAAACCGAGAACTCACCCTCGACGGATCTTTCCTGACTTGTTCCTTCGTTTGATTCTCCGGCGAAACTTTTTGGATCAAACAGTTTGACTGACATCGCGTGATTGCTCAAGTAGTTTCCAATTTTTTGCACCAAATAAGCATCCAGCCTTTTGTCGACATCGTTCGGGAAGTCTCGCGCCAAATTCGCTACCATCTCAGATGACGAGATCTGGTTCGCGTTCTCATCCTTGACAATTGATACTCCTGGCAAAATTCCTGATAGAAAAAAAAGTGTAAAAAAATGAAAATATAATTTGTCAATAATTTATTTTGATTTTCACTGAACCACTTTAACTCACCGATATTGGCTCGTTGCGACAGTTTGTCCACGAACGAAGCCATGTCCATTTTTAGACATGTCGCACTGTAAAATTTGTTGCAATTTTTGCTCAAATTGATTGTTGCTTTTTCCTCGGACGGTTTTTCCACAACAGGTGCAATTTCGGCCGTAACACAGTGGAACAAGCACAGCGATAGGAGAACAGCGAAAATTGATCCGGATGAATAAGAAATTTTGAAGCTCATGATGAAGGTTTGGATGTCGATCAAAATCCCAAAACGATTCCACAGGGACACACGCAACCTCGTGAACTGCTTTTGAGTTGGCAAACTGATTTGGAAGCACGTGATAGACTGGTCCTTAGGTCTTGATTTGCTCTATATATAGCAATGATCTCGGTTGTTTTTCCGTTTTACCCATTCAATAGTCATGCATTCTCTTGAGATCACGGCTTCCCTCTTCTTGGCGTGGTCGAGAGAGGCGTCGCCGGTTCGATACAAGTAGGGGGTGTCAAATAGAGCGCAGCATCCTAATTCTAATCAAAATTAAATAAAAAGCCATTGTCTGACTGCGTGATGTTGAAACAGACCGTCTTGTAGTTACAAATTAATGTAGCCATAAAATACTACATCCGACACTTTTTTGCGACTTTTTATGATTCTATTTGTGGGATCCAGATGAGCAGACAGAAAGTTTGCAGTCGCTATTTTATTGGAATGCAAGTTTTACTTTCCTCCAATCATTATGAAACATTTTATCAATCATCTTATCAATAATTTTTTGATACATCAATCGTACATAAATCTTTCCTTTGCACCTTTCAAGATAATTTTCGTCTAAGTATTTCTTTTTTTTTTACGTTTGCAATCAGTTTTCTATAACAAAAATGTGACCCACATTTAAATCTAAAACAAATTGAAACACCTCACCTTATGAAAGTTAGAAACGATTAAAGTTCTTCGTCATTTTTTATTTCCAGAGTAATTTTTACTTACACTTCGTGCAAAGAAATCTGAACGGACTTCGCGTTGCAAATTTTTTCACGCGTTTCTTTTTGTCGTTGTTAGAGGAGTTTAGCATAATCAATCGACAAACTAGTAATTTGCAATGAATTCCTTGCTCCCCGTAGAAAAAAATTTTCAACTTTCAGTTTTACAAAAATATCTTTCACTGAGATAAACGATCTGTAAAAAGTTTGTAAAAACATGAAAATAGTAAGGATTAACAATTGTTCAGGAAAGAAAATGTTGAAACGAAAATTGTTTCCCACGTTACACTGTCTTTTTTTTCTTTCTTTCACGTTTCTTTCTATTCTGGGTTCGAGAAAAAAAAACGATTGAACTGTTCTCTCGTACCTTACACATTTTTTATCCTACAAAAATAATCCGGCTTTTAATGAATCAAGAGCTAATGCACGAAAATGAATTGTTTCAGTGTTTTCTCGACATCCGTTAGGTTTTGATTAAAACGGCGTTAACAAGTAACTGAACTCTTTTCGAATGATTAACGTTTCACGCTTGTTTGATTCCTGGCCGTAGATTCGCTTTTCGAAAATCACTTTCCTTCTTCGGACAAGTGGAATGAGCGGTGCTGCAAGCAGCGTTCCGAGGAAATTTGATTTGAATGACATTTCCCGCCCAAAAGGCCACGGGTAACGAATTTTAACACCGTAATGAAAAGTTCAAACTGAAAATAAAAAGTACAACTTGTTGACCTATCAGATTTTCGCAGTATACGCTTGAACGCATCTCGATATCTTAACGTGAAAGTATGTGCACATTTGTGTAAATCACTGTGAATTATATATGCTTGTTTAGCAGAGTGATACACGGTTTATGAATGGTCATAATAGCAATTCACATCAGTATAACTGCTGGGAATATGTGTCAAAAGTCCGCTTGTTTTTGATTACTTGGATGTATGTTAATACAGCTCACGAATTCATGCTGGATTCTGAGCATGAAAGTAAGTTTGCTTTACCTCAAATTGTGTATGCAAAAGATGGGAATGAAGATGAAAACTGTCTGCACTCGAGCTCTTAGAAATGCCACCTCTATTGCGTCGGTGGGTATATGGTTGCCTTTTCAAAGGCGCTACCGACGAAACCCATGTAAAAATCTTTTATACAGTATATAAGCCATCATGCATGTCATATATATGTATTTGCATAAGCGAACATGAATTTAACATATATTAATTTAGTATATGTATCATATGGTACATATTTGTCGCATATATGATCTCATATATGTGAAATATATGTTTTCACAGATACCTGTAGAAAAAACTTAAATGAAAACTATTTAATGTATCGTACTAAAAATTATATCTTTATTAAAATTATGAAGATCAAAAAAATTGTAATGTTTAAATTGCATTTAATTTTTTGTTCAGTTGCTCAGAAGCAAAAACAGATAGAATTCATCAGAAATTTAAATTTAATATTGGTTCAGTTTTTGTTTCAATTTATAATGTTCAGTATTGTTTTTATCGTAATATTTCAATTTTATCGAGAAAATTCAACTTTTATGCATGCAAAACAAGCATTTTATCAAGTACAACTGTTGGTAGATAAACAGTGTTATTATTTATGCATGCACCATTTATAAATGTATTCAGACCCAAGTACAAACTTTTAATAAATGTATCAACAAAATCGAAATAAGATAATTCTGTTTGCTTTTTTTGTGGCATACGATTAGATATGACAAATATTCTGAATTGTAACGCAGGGCGAAAATATTTGTATAGGATCAATTGTTTCTTTATGAAAAACAATAAGATTGAAAAACATGATGAAGTTTGAAAATGTTTTCTCGGTGAGCTCGAATACATACGTTTTCTAGAAAGTTTTCATTAAAATTTGAATTTTTAAAATTCACAATTACTTTTGTTTCACAAAACCAAAAACAATTTCAATATTTTATTCTCAACATGATAATTCGAACAATTTGTTAACTATCAGACTTATCATTGGGTTACATAATAAATAACATTTCAACGTCAATATTTTGTTCAAAAATATTACACCATTGTTTAACACAAGGTGTAACACTTTTTCCTCTCGAATTCTGATTCTATGACGCGAATACCGTTAAACTTTTTGAGAAGTAAAAGTAACGCTCTATCACTTTTCTGGTTCCGGTTGGTTGTATAAATTAGCCTATACCGCACGTTAGAAATTAACGTCACACGAAATAGAAGAGTCATAATTTAAAAAAAAAATTGCTTATGAATCTTTCAAATGGGACATTTCAATTGTGTGTTTTTCGAAAACTCAGATTCAATTTGAATAGTTTCTTGTAGACTTCAAAAAATTCGATACGACCGCCAACACAAAAACGTACCTTCAAATCCTGTTTGGAATAGAAAGTTCTCACATCTGCACTTTCTATTTCTAACAAAAAAAAATATTTATATATATATATTTTTTTTTATTGTTCTCCATTCAGTCGACAAGTAAAATTCGACTTTCCCTTGAAAATCGTCACATTGCTCAACTTCAAATTTACAGATTCGAAAAAATGTCCTTTGCATCATTTACTACGATTACATTGTGATTCAAACAAAATTTAAAAAAAATGTATATAAAATACATCTTGCAAAATTTAAAGTTCATTATATCTGAATTGAAACTTGATGAACAAATATGATTTGGTAGGTAAAATTGTTAATGAATGTTTCAAGTGAAATAATTTGTAAGTGAAACAGAAATCGCAGGCCGGGTTGGTAGACGAGGTTGTTCGTTCGACATGTGCATAAAAGAGAACGTCCTTCGCAAGTGATATCTAAGCTATATAGCAGCGTCGTGAGCCCCACTGCTTTCTCACGAAAGTCTCCGAGGAAGGAGATTCTCCCGGACGATCACCCGAGGTAAAAGAGTGATGTGTAAATACAGCCGACAGTGAAGCTGAACGAAGAGAATGACCTACTGGCCTTGATGTACCGTTCGAGCGATGCGGAAGGTCGTTCGGAGCGCTCATTGGTGGGCCCCTGAGCAAGGTGGGGGCCCCCCCTAACCGGCACACTGACCCAGTTATGCGTTTCTCTTTCCATCCGCCGCGTTGCCCGTATCAGTGTCCTTGTTCTTTCACCTGTCGTACACCCTCCAGCTTTCCACACTTCCCTACTACGAGCACCACGTACTTTTCTTCCAAGTCCTACACACGTGACCTTCTTCCTGCTGCATTCGACGAATCCATTAGCTACCAATGAACATGTAGGTCATCGGCCCGACTAGTTCCGCATTGTTCCGCGTGGACCTTAAGTATTAATTTGAAGGTGTTTCTTTTTTGTTGTTATTTATTCATTTTTTTTCGTCAATTCCAAAATATTTCATATCAGATTTTATACCAAAGTTATTTTCACAGGACGTTTCTTTTCTTTTGAATTATCATTTTGTTCGCCAATTCAGAGGTACATCTCATAAACAGGTTCTTTTCAAAATGTCTGATAGAAATGTTTGGTTTCTTTTTTTTTTTTTAAGAAAAAACAACAACTCGTTCATTTTATTACAAAAGCTAATTTATTCGGACGTAAATAAATTAAATAAATAATACGTTATAATTAGTATCAAAAGTATGCTACGAGTCATTTATGGCACAAAAGATGGAGTTTCCTGGTACGGGTACTGGTCGTTGTATTCCGGTACCCAGCCTCTGTAGGGCTCGGCAACTTCCTCTTGAGATCTGTGCCAATGTTCGTGGTGGATGTCGTAGGGTTTGACTACTCCATAGGTAACTCGAGGAGGGTGGTGATACGGCGGAGTCAAAAGTGCTTTGAGAGCCACAGCCCCGGATAGAAGCAGGGCCATGAGTCCTGCGCCTAAACCCTTGATGCCGATCAGTCCGATCATTGTCAGGATAATTGGCAAGACAATCAGGGCTTTTAGTTTAAGTGCTAACAGAATTGGCACGATCATTCTTTTCAGTTTGGTCCTTCCTGAAATCAAAAAATTAGCCACTATTATTTGTGATAATACAAGTTAATTATATCTGCTTAATTAATTGTTGCTATTATATCTTGAATTCACCAAATTGTTGTTTAATTTAATTGAATTTTTATTTCATCATTAAACAAGCTATTTCAACGAGGCAACATTCTAGTAAAATTTTAAATGACTGAAAAAATGAACGAAATGGAAAAAAAATTGTTAATCGAAATTGTTCATTAGAAATAATTAAGTTGGATGAATTTGATTCGAAAGTTTGAATTGAATGTTGTTTTAATATGAAAATTGATCAAAATCGTTGAAGGCTGTGAATCTTATGGCCTGTCATAAAAAGCAGAAACACGTAACGGTACTTAAGGGTTTCGTGTGGTTTCGATGTATAAAAAATGGCACAAACGAATCTTCCGCAAGAAAACGTGTGATTGATTTGTGGAATGCGAGTATCGTAAATTATGTGTTAAAAAGGTACCGAATCTCACAGGGAGAATTTTGAACTTGTCTTTGAAACGACCCAAAGGTGCGTGCGTATGTCTTCGGGCCTACTTTCTTCGAACATTCTCTGTCGATTCTCGTCCCAGATACCCGAAATCCTTCTCCCTCTCGACCATTCGCGGCATACTTTTGGACTCATGTCCACCGAATATAATATGAGAATGTGACTTTTTCTTCCGACAACTTTCTATCGTCCAAAATTTGTTAATTGTTATTCCAAAAGCAACGATACAACACACGTCATTCCTGTATCAGCAAATAATCATGGTTTGATTAAAAAAAATAGAGTTGTCATAAACAACAGAATTATTACTAACAAAAATAACGTCGCAATAACAATTTGCTGATCTATATATAAATCGTGGAAATTGTTTCCTTTTCTCTCTGATCCAAGCTTTTATCTTTATCTCACATCAAAGGGAAGGTGGGAGCATGAGCAGTGACACGAATTCCGCGCAGTTGATTTGCAAGGTTTGCAAACCGACAACCTACTTCGACGTGATTGGTGGATATCCCGACGTGAGAATCTCTATAAATGTAAACGTGCGAACGGCTTCCTCATTTCGCGTTCGGAAGCTGGACGCGCTACCAACCAGCAGAAACATTATGAATCATTTTGATTAAGTTTCAAATTGAATGAGAAAATTTTATGAAGTTAACATTTTTGTTTTGTTTTCTTCAAAATAATATTTGTAAACAATTTTGATGTATAATATATATTTTCTTTTTTTTTTGATCTGCATAATCTGGATGAAAAATTTTTCAACATTATTGTTTGATTAAATGGCGTTAAGAGTGATTAAGAACACGGAAAAATATATACAATTTAGAATATTTGAATATTTAAAATGGCACCAAATTTTTGCAATTTTACACATATAAAAACTATTAATCAGTTGTTTGTTTGATTTTCCGACTGAATTTCGTTTGTATCTTTGATGGAAGAAATTTCACATGAACATACTTATCAAAATGAAATCTCATGATTATTCATATATTAAATACATGTTACAAAAAACATTTACACCATCAATGAAATGTGCTTAAATTTTTTATCTGAATTTCGCTGGTGTTTTTAATTCAAGTTTTTTTATCGACCATTAGAATTATTCCATAACAATTGAATAAGATAAAACAAAATCAAATAGAGATGTCAATGAACTCTGATTGGTCGCTTTTATTTGTTTTATTTTATTTATTTATAAACAAGTAAAAATGTTTTGAAAATCTAGATAACTGATTGGAAATTAAAATTTCCACCACTAACCTTCCGAAGCTCCTTGTGTGAGGCCTTTGAGTTCAATGTCAATTTTCTGCTCCCCCAGTGCACGTCCGAAATAATCAACTGCTGATTCATCGTTAGGGAATTCTATGTGAATTTTCCTGCTGCGAAAAAAGTGCTCTATTTTCGCAACCAGAGGATCTTCCGACTTTTCAGCTGACTCAACCGGTTCCAAAGGCACTTTTTCTAATCGCACTAGGTCTCCCATAAGCCCGATGCTATCTTTCTTGTTTAATTCATCCATCGTCGTTTCTAATTTTGATTCCAACCTTGCGACATGGTCGGTTACCTGCCCTTGCGTGGGACCTGCCAGAACTGAACTCAAACACAAAACCGATACAAAAATTCGCGTCTTCATTGTTATTATTCGTTGGCTATTTGATTGAATGGAAAAAAGTTATTTTTTTAATTATAATTAATTATAGGTGACGAGTTTTCTGTCACCGGGAATGTTTTTGACTGTCATGTTTGGAATGATTTTCTTATATATCAAACCGATTTCTGCACTGGTGGGGTCATTTGAACTATTTGGCAAGCATCGCACTAGAACTTCTCCGTCGGGAATTTTAATTTACTGCAGCGTTGCAGTGAATTTCAATGAATCAGCGTGGTCGATTTTCCTTTTAACTGTATCATTATGCCTGTGTTCAATTATTTAGATTATTAATTTAGAATTTTATATAAGGAATATAAAATGTGCCTGATTTATTGATAAAATTTGTATTTTTAATTTAGCTCATACAGCTTGTTATCAGATTTACCATTTTGGAGAAACATTTGCCTGTCGGTTTGTAACGGTGAGTTCCGATTTGTTACAAATTCCGATGACAGAAATCCAATATCGTGAAAATCCTTGAATGATGAGTGAATTTCGGAATGAAAATAGGCGCATTGACTTAAAAAAGTGTAAATTAACTTTCCAAGTCTGTCGTTACATGACATACTATGCAAACTTTGTGGCCCAAATGCTAAGCGCAGAAGTTAAGAAAAAGGTCTGCGAGAGATGGAGAAAGCCCAAATGGATAATAATAGCGAACAAAAAGGAACAATGTATTTGAACGGTGACAAACAGTAAAAGTTGCATAGATAACTTTTCAATGCAGTTCATCTCTGGATGATGATAATCTCAGGACATTTCATCGTTCTCTGCTTATTTGACGGACAGAAATAACACCGATTGTCATTCTTAAATGATTTTCACTTTGTTGTCAATAGAAAAGTGAAAACGAAAAAACTACTTTTAAAAGGTAAAGATCAATACAATCAATTCATTTTTTTAAAGCTATTCTTTTAAATAGAAAAAAAAAATTCTTAGCTTACACAAAACAAACACGAGTCTGATCTTTTAGTGTAAAACTGTAATTCAGACGTTTTTTCCTGGTTCATTTCATAATTACTTATTTTCATTGTCGTCTGCCAACGAGAAAGTCACTTTTCCACTTGCATTAAGACGACGCGCATCCTTGGTAAAAACATTGATAAAACAAGCTCGAGAATCCTCCACTCCTCCTTTCAAATGGTTAGAAATTATTCGAACAAACAAAAACTTGATGCAAATGTTTGGATGTTTGATTACAACTAGGATGATAATTACATCAATTGCGAAATAGGTACTCAGTGATAAAAGTTGTTTACATTTGATGAAATAATTTATTTCTCATTTCATAATTAATAATTTAATTATAAATAACATTACAGTGACAGGTCGCGTATAAATATTAAATCACAGTCGCAATGTGTTCCATTATAGAACGATGTGAGGTTTCGTGTCAAAGTTGACAGCTGAGCAAATTACGACGTTTCTGCGGTGGCTGGAGCATGAGCGGAATACGCGAGGTTGTGGGCGTCCTGTTCGAAGGATCTCCTGTAGTATCCTTGAGCCTGGTTGGTAGCGGGATTAGCAGCCCAGGTCTGAGCAGCGGGGTCAGTCCAACCGGTGGCGGCAACATTGTTCTTGCTGGACAAAGATGGGAGACCGCTAGCAGCACCCATGTACTTCTTAAAGGCGAGAATTCCGGCGATCAAGAGAGCCACTTTGCCGATCAAGAGAGCCTTCAGGACCAAGAGAGCGAGTCCACCGAGGAGGACTGGCACCAAAGCGAACACTTTGAATCCAGCCAAGCTGTAGAGCAAGGGGAGGAATTTCTTGATGCCCTTAGCGCGCCCTAAAAATGAGAGGCAACCTATTAACTCTTTCCATTCCATAATATTAACTCTTTCCAATACTGCCATGAAAACTGACTGAAAATTAAATTGTGATTCTAAAGAAGAAAAACGTTGACTCGAAAATTAATGCAAGAAAAACAAAATTGATACTAACATTTGTTCAATGTCTTGACATCTTCATCTTCTTCTTTTTCGTCTTCGTTTTCGTTTTCGTCTTCGTCTTCGTCGTCTTTGTAGGAAAGAGTTAATGAGTTGATTCGAAAAATTGATTAGAAAATTGTTCTCCATCTCCATGATAATTTTTGAAGCAAATTTTTATTCTAATAGACGCAACATCATTTACAACTGTTATAGTTGTGAGAAAGTTTTGGAATCAGTGAAAGTTATCAATCGAACATTTCTTTCTCGTGACGCCCGGATTGGTGATGTGATAAGAACTGATTTGAATCATGCAATTAATGCCAATCCTTACCTTCACTGATGGCGTCCAAGGTGCGGGCAACGGCGTTTTCAGGGTTGATCTTCAGGCTGTGGCTCTTGAAGAAGTTGACGGCAGAATCGTAGATCATGCCGGAAAGTTTAAGAGCACGTTCAGTAGCGTCGGCAGGCAACTCAGCCATCAGTTGTTTCTCAGATTGTTGCATCGATTTTCCAGAACGTTCAACTGGAAAAGAATTAAAACAACAATTATTTTTCATAATAGCTGATTATTTCTCATCAATTGTTTTTCTCATCAAAGGTATTTTATTCTACCAGTAGTAAAGATAAATTCTGTTTCATTTTTCAGATCTATTAAGTTCTAAATTTTATAAGTTTTTATAAGTTTTTTCATGAAATGGGAGAGAATTTAAAATGTGATCCTTTATTTAAAATATTTCAAATTACGAAGCAAATTCCTATTTTAAAATCTTCTATTTAGTCAAGAGATTTTATTGAATTTATCTATTTGAACACAAATGTTTTATATGACGAATTTTGTTCTTTATAAATTGCATCATTTCAATGGGGGTAAAAAAATGATATTTTAATTGTATTCAAATTTACCAGGGGTTTCTCTGACGAAGCTGACTCCATCAATCAGTTGCAACTCTGCGGACCTGGATGCCCTGCTGATAGCTGCCGAAGCCTTAACAGCAAAGCAGCTGACCATGTCTTCCGATTTTAAGCAGTTCAATCCTAAATTCGGTGTGGGCACCGCCGCAGCCGCGGCCACAAGCAAACTAAGTGCAACGAATTTGTACATTTTGGCTAAGTTGTTTTTTCGACACTACGCGACCCGAACTTTTCACTACCTGTGATGTGTTCCCGGAAAATTTTCGGACTAAGTCTGTCTTGGTCCTGACTGGAGAATATATTTATAGTCGTTCGGGGACCAGTGGGCCCCCACCTTGGGCCCGGGTCTGACGACACAAATACACGCACAAAACCCGTCGACTTGTTAGGAATTTTTTTGAATTTAATTAAGTTTCATTTTATGAATGAGAAAATTGATAATTGAATATTTAACAAAACTGCTGACGTATTGAATGGATTTTTATAAAACAGAAAGTGCCCCGAAAAGAAAATAACTTTTTCATCTGATGTTTGTTAAGGGAGAAATTTATAAAAATACTATGTAAGTGGCGTTATTAGAATCTAGCGAAAGTAAGTCTAAGAAATTTGGTAGCAACGTGCGTTGTAATAGTTAGATATTTTCGATGTATTTTAACCAGATATGGTTAAATTAGAGTATTATACAATGTAAAAAATAATACAAAAAGAAGATTGGAAAAATTGTCGAACTTTGGTAAAAGCAAATTTTTTTTCATTTGTATCTAAAACATTTGATTTTAAAATTGAAATCGAATAAAAATTCAATTATTATCAATACGAATGTTCAATCAAAATTTTTGCTGTGATTTCAAGTTCAATTTTTGTCGATGGATATAATTTTCACTAGTATACCTGACACGTCAAACACAACAAATCCAAACAAAAGTAATAAATGTTTTGTAAGATATTTCTTTTAAGTCTTGACAAAACAATGTAACAAAAATTGTTCGATTTTCAGACCCACATTTCAACAATTGTTTTTGCTTCGACTTTTTATAACAATCAACTATTTTTCTGATAGATGAATGTTTTAGATAATTTATAAATTTTTCATTTATATATTATTAAATTAGTCTGTGTTAAAATTAAATTTTTAAAACAGTTAACTGGAAATAACGTTTGCATCCAATTTTTGATAGTTAGTCTGACGAAAGTTTTCAAAGTATATATCATAAATGTGGGACAAATCTTCCAATGGGCGGCTATGCATTCTTTTTTCAGGGATTTAGAATTTTGTTTGTATACTTGTCTAAGGATTACTACCAACGAATTACCCTTAATAACTGGTGTTTCTTAACACACTAGTTTTAATTTTTGAAAGGTTATTTTTAATATGGATTAACTATTGAATTAAAGTAAAATTTATATTGTTAAAATAAGCGTGAAATCCCTCAAAAAATAAAAGACGTAAAATTTCCAGCATATTTATGGTGCAATTTTTATTGAGTTTGTTCGTTTTACTTATTTTCTAATTGACAAAAAAAAAACCTTCTGAAAAAAAATTGACTTTTCTTTTTTAACGGTAAGTGCTGATATGTTACATATTCCAACGGTGGAAATGTAATATGTGAAAAATTTTTGAAGAATGAATAAATTGCGAAATCATGATAAATTAAGATTAGCTCAAAAAGCTTATATTAAATGTTCAATTCTGTTGTTAGATGATAAACTGTGCAGCACGAAGAAGTTGTAGCCTAAATGCGAGAAGTTAAGAAGAAGGTCTTCGAAATATGGAGAAAGCCTAAATGAATAATAATAGCTGACAAAAAAGAATGACATATTTAACGGTGACAAATAGTAAAAGTTTCTGATAGATAACATTCCAATGCAGTGCATCATAAAGTTCATCCCTGGCTGATGTTGATCTAGTGTCATTTTAAAGTTCTTTAATTTGTCTGTCAGAAATCATACCCAATTAAAATTCCTAAATGATTTCCATTTTTCAGATAGAAAAGTGAAAATTGAAGGCTTTCAAAAAAAAGTTAACCCTTTATTGGCATCGTTTAAACATGGTCCTCACACAACAAAAATAACCAAAAGACGTTTTTAGAAAAAGAAAGAGACAATCGAGAGTTATAGACTGCTGGTTTTGAATCTCACTACTTGATTTGTTAATTTTGTTCAAACAAATTTTTCATCTTGCTATATTTTTTTATAATGAAAGTTTCATTTGATTTATTTATTGAATAACGTTTGATCTTAGGTATGATCATCCCAATAAAAATTAAATTGATAACTAACTTGATACGATGCAAATCGACAGAAGAAAAAACAAACATAAAAAACCCAGCATTTTTCTTGCGTTTTCATTAATTAGGATAGTTGAAAATTATTCATACTAAACAAAGATAAAATCATATACAAATATTTTGATATTTGGAAACCAGTATTTTAATCAACACAATATTAAGAAATGTATACATATTTTTTTCTAACTTAAAGTTTCAAGAGGGGTTAATTATATAATAAAGGAAATTGCGTACAGTTTATGAAATAATTTATTTTTCATTCCATAAGTAATAATTTAAATATAAATAATATTACAATAGATCGCATATAAATATTAAATAACAGTCGCAATGTGTTCCATTATGGAACAATTTGAGGTTTTGTGTCAACGTTGACAGGTGCGGCAATTACGACGTTTGGGCGGTGGTTGGGGCATGAGCGGCGTACGCGAGATTGTGGGCGTCCTGCTCGAAGGATCTCCTGTAGTATCCTTGAGCTTGGTTGGTGGCGGGATTAGCAGCCCAGGTCTGAGCAGCGGGGTCAGTCCATCCGGTGGCGGCAACATTGTTCTTGCTGAACAAAGTTGGGAGACCACTGCCAGCGCCCATGAATTTTTGGAAGGCGAGAACTCCGGCGACCAAGAGAGCCACTTTGCCGATCACGAGGGCCTTCAGGACCAAGAGAGCGAGTCCACCGAGGAGGATTGGCACCAAAGCGAACACTTTGAATCCAGCCAAGCTGTAGAGCAAGGGGAGGAATTTCTTGATGCCTTTGGCGCGCCCTGCAAATGAGAAACAACCTATTAACTCTTTCCATCCAATAATATTAACTCTTTCCAATACTGTCATGAAAACCGATTTGAAAATGGAAATGTGATTCTAATGAGAAAACTAGTTCATTCAAAATTGAAAGCATTAAAAAAAATGATACTAACATTTGTTCAAAGTCTTGACATCTTCGTCTTCTTCTTCTTTTTCGTCTTCGTCTTCTTTTATAGGAAAGAGTTAATAAGTTGATTTGAAAAATTGATTAGAAAAATGTGAATCAATTTTAACAATGATTTTTGATTCAATACAAACTGAGCAAATTGTTTTGATTAAGTTTAAGTGCAATTATTGTTATTGCAAGCGGATGTCATCCGGAAAAAAGAAGGTTTGGAATCAGTGAAAGGTACCATCCAAAGATTCCTTTCCCGTGACGCCGAGATTAGTGACGTCATTCGGACTGAATTGAATTATGTAATTGGTGCCAATTTTTACCTTCACTGACAGCGTCCAAAGCGCGGGCAACGGCGTTTTCAGGGTTGATCCTCAGGCTGTGGCTCTTGAAAAAGTTGACGGCGGAATCGTAAATCATGCTGGAAACTTTGAGGGCACGTTCGGTAGCATCAGCGGGCAGCTCAGCCATCAGTTGTTTCTCCGACTGAGGGATCGATTTTCCGGAACGTTCAACTGGAAAAGAAACACAAACAACGAAAAATTAATTTCCATCATCATTTTCATAATGGATCTTTTTCTAATGACTTTTATTTCATCAATTATTTCTTCATTGTTTACTGCTTCTTCGATAAATATTTTCTCAATTTTTCACGGTACTTTGTCAATGCCAGTAGTAAAACTGAATACAGCTTCTTTTTTAGATCTGACAAAGCCCACCTAGTCAAACTGTTGATGGAGTGAATATGAGTTTTACCATTTTTTCTTCGCCTCAGTTGTAAGAGTACTATGCAGACAATTATGAATATACGTTTTAAGTGTCTCTCTGGTGTTTAGCATTTCACAAGTGTGTGTGGTAAGAAAGTCGCCGTTGTATTTAAAACTGCACATTATTATTCAGGTGCTGAATTGATTTACGTTTGAAGAAAAAAAAAATTAACAGCAGACTTTATGCACTTTATCTCAACTTATTTTAAAAGGACAATTTTTTTTTTATTTTCAGTATTTTGTTGGGATTAAAAATGTCGTCAAGAGTTTTACTTTTTTTGATTTTATAAGAACATGCAGAAATGACGAAGATGATGGTTTTAATTACCAGGGGTTTCTCTGACGAAGCTGACACCATCAATGAGTTGCAATTCCGTGGACCTGGTTGCCCTGCTGATAGCAGCCGAAGCCTTAACAGCGAAACAGCTGACCATGTCCTCTGATCTTAAGCAGTCTAATCCTGTGTCAGGTGTGGGCACCGCCGCAGCCGCGGCCACAAGCAAACTAAGTGCAACGAATTTGTACATTTTGGCTAAGTTTTTTTTTTTTTGCACCACGCGACCCGAACTTTTCACAACTTGTGGTGTGTACCCGGAAAATTTTCGGACTAAGTCTGACTTGGTCCTGGCTGCAGAATATATTTATAGTCGTTCGGGGACCAGTGGGCCCCCACCTTGGGCCCGGGTGTGACGACACACATATACGCACAAAACGCGTCGTCTCCCCAAACGACGAAGAGGCAGGCGTCTCACTATGTATGGCTTTCCTTGTTTATTTTTTAAACAAACGCCGATTGGGCGGGCTAAGCTAAGACGAGATTAGGATGGACACGGCGTTGGACAGAATTTAGGACGCGCGGGAGAAGTGGGTGAATTACATAAGTAGGTCAGGGTGATTCAGGGAACCTGATTAGTTTTCCAAATGCTTGGGTCCCATCCGAAAAGAATTTCTTCTAATGGGCATCATGTCGAGATGAAGATAATGCATCGTTTCTCCTAATGCTCGATTTTAAATTTCGATTCGACATTTTTTTAATGATTTTTGTAATAAAACATTTAATTTACAATGTTAGTTAATTTAAGATCAGCAAGTTATAATTTAATTGAAATTATAAGACATTGAATCTGGTTCATTTTTTTTTTTTTCGTCCGAAAAGTTAATCATGTGAGAAGATTCAATTTTGCCTGATTTTTTCAAGGTATTAGTTATTGCAAAAAGTGTCTGATTATAAACCAATGAATTTATGACAATGTTATCAACAAAACTTGCAGTAAATTTTATTATCAAGTTGATACAACAGGTTGTATAAAA